>JAVHLV010000132.1:0-170979 GCA_036785495.1 Colletotrichum neosansevieriae | reverse complement strand
GGGGGCGGGGGGGGGGGGGGGGGGGTTGGAGAACGGGATGCCTTACGTAGTGAGGAAGTCGGCATAGTCCTCGCCGGTGACTTGGCCGGAGAAGTATTGTGCGGCGAGGTGGAACTTGTTGCCCTTGGGCGCCTTGCTGGCGAGCTCGTCGGTGCACTCCTTGAGGAGCTTGAGGGCGTAGGCCTTGTCGACCTTCTTGCCATTATCCGTGGACACGCCGTGCTTAACCCACTGCCAGAGCTGAGAGCGGGAGACCTCAGCGGTGGCGGCGTCCTCCCTGGTCCATCGTAAGTTGCTGTTCCTCTAGGTCATGGTTCTGGGTACTAATCACTTACATGAGATAGTTGATGGGAACGCAGCCTACACCGCGGACCCAGGCCTCCATATAGCCAAGACCGATGTTGAGGTTCTTCTTGATGCCCTCCTCGGTAATCTTACCGGGGACGTTCATGTTGAGGAGGTCGTTCTGGCCGATCTTGACATCCTCACGGCGAACGAAGAGCTGATTTGGCGTAGGCATGTTTTTGTTGAAGATTTCAGAAGCGATAGCAGCAAGAGCAGGGTGGGCAACCCAGGTTCTGTGAGGTGTTAGCGGTTGATTGCAAAGCAGTGCTGTGGGAAAAGAGGATTACGAACCCGTCGTGGCCGGCTCGCACTTCACGCAGCTTGTCTGCGCGAACGCCCTCCATGGCCTTGTCGTTGGCGGCCTTGTCATCTTTGATAGGAATCTGGGCCGCCATGCCGCCCATGGCGTGTACGCCTCGCTTGTGGCACGTTTGGATGAGAAGCTTGACCTGTTATCGACGTAAGTGTTCCGCGTGTCACTTTATCTAGGGGCGAATTTCACTGACATATGCGTCCATGAAGGGTACGGTCATAGTGACGGCACTGCGGTCGGGGAGGACGAAGTTGGAATTGTTCCTGAACTTCTTGATAGTGCTGAAGATGTAATCCCAGCGACCGCAGTTTAGGCCGGAGCTGTGATCGCGCAGCTCGTATATGATCTCATCCATCTCGAAGGCGGCCAGAATGGTCTCGATGAGAACCGTACCACGGATCGTGCCGCGGGGGACGCCAACGTAATCCTGGGCAAGGTTGAAGGCGTCGTTCCAGAGACGAGCCTCGAGGTGGGACTCCATCTTGGGGAGGTAGAAGTATGGGCCAATGCCGATCTTCAGGGTCTGGTGGGCGTTGTGATAGAAGTAGAGGCCGAAGTCGAAGAGGGAGCCAGAGATGGGCTCGCCGTCGACAGTGACATGCTTCTCGTCCAGGTGCCAGCCGCGGGGACGGACAATGAGGGTTGGAAGAGTGCGGTCGGTACGCAGCTTGTATTCTTTAGAGCCCTGCTTAAAATCGACCTGGCGGCGGTTGGCGTCGTAGAGGTTCACCTGGCCGTTGACCATGTTCTCCCACGTCGGCGCGCTTGAGTCTGTAAGATGTCGTCGTCAGCGTACCGCTCTTTTGCTACCACTCAATGAGCACGCTCATATGACCTTACCTTCGAAATCGGCCATGTAAGTCCAGACATCTGAGTTCAAGGCATTGACGACCATCTTGCGGTCCGTCGGGCCGGTGATTTCCACCCTGCGGTCGACCAGACCCGGAGCGGGAGGAGCACCCTTCCATGTAGAGTTCTCTCTGATGTGCTTGGTCTCGGGGAGGAAGTCGGGAAGGGCGCCGCGGTCCAGCTCGGCCTGACGGAGCTTGCGGCGCTCCAGCAAGGACTTGCGAGTGACATTGAAGGAACGATGCAAAAGGGCGAGGAAGGCGAGGGCGTCGGGGGTCAGAATCTTGCGCTGGGCGTCCGAGACGGAACCCAGCACGTTGACGCCTTGGAGGATTGTTTCGGTGCTCGCCATTTTCGTGATGCTTGATTTGTTGGTGTTTACAATATTGTCGACGCTGGCGACGGTCGGATGACGCTGGTAGCAAGTGCTGAGGTCTTCACGTGCCAGAGGAATGCGCAATCAGGTTGCGAGACAGTCCGGTTCAGGTAAGCGTAAAGAAAAGGGTATCTCGAGAGATTGTAGAGCAAATGATCTGGTGGACGACGAGACGTGAGGGAAGAAGAGAGGTTATATTCGGGAAGAAGTAGACAACGGGACGAGAATGGCTTCGGTACAGATGACGAGAAAGTGATATGTAAATTGCTTTGAGTGAGCTTCAGACGGGCCTGGCACGACGAACGAGTGCCGCCGTCGCAAGCTCGGCACAGTCGAGTCGAGCGAGGGGTTGGCCGGCGCCCATCACCCATCCATGACATGCACCCCGGGCTGGGGAATGATGCATGCGAAGAGCAGAAGAGGCAGATCCCGGAACCTCACCGGCTCCACACGAGGTACAAGCGGACGGGGCGAACCCGCGCCGCCGGGGAAGGTATCTTTAGCATTGTAATCGAGGTACCCGTCCATTAGTGTCCGCTCAACCATTGGGTCAGTGAGACGACCAGCTAGCATCCATCCTGGTTCGGCAGTGATCGGGCTGGTTCGGGTGGATGGAGAGCTTCAGAGCCGGACCGCGGGGAGGATAGTAGAGGAGAGGACGGGAGACGTCCATGCAACTGCACGGGTGGTGACGCTTGTGAAAGTGTGGGGAAACTGGCAAAGGACTTTGCATGTGCTGCCGGGCTCGCCCGCTGGAATGTATCTAAGATGCCTTACCCAAAATGGCCGAGCAACAGTGACCTCATACCTGCCTCTGACACCTGTGCGGGCAGACGGAGGGGGGACCCATTGGTGGGGTTAAACACCGATAAGACCTGGTGATAGTGTCCTGAGAGGGAAAGCAAAGCTGCCCAGGAATGGAAATGTCGAGCTGGCATTCCCGTCGTGACTCGAGGTTGGAGTTGTCACAATTTTGTTACTCGATCCGATCGAGCAACTGAAAAAAAGAAAAAAAAAACCCTTCTTTCTGTTGAGATGCGTGCTCGAATAATGTCTGCTCCTGTCCGGGGCCGAAGTCGGATCGCCTGCGATAAGAAACTGGCGCCCGCCGCCGCCGGCCACAGCTCTTCGACTCTGTACAGTCCCATCAACTTACGATTCCCAGACTCCACGCAACGATTCTTGCTGAAAGAGCAAATCAACTTCATCCACTCCATCTGCCGCGCGCTGATGACGCAAAACCATGTGTATTAAGCTACGACCATGTCTGAAGATCCAGTTCACCGAGATGCCGAGGTCTGCTCTTCGTACTACCCCAGCTTCTCCAATGCCCAATGAGTTTCCCCAGCAATGCCGACTGTTTCCGGTCCTATCCGGCATCAATCACATCGCTACACATTTGTGACTAACACGAAGATGACACCATGAACCGATCTTTCCTAGCAAACAACTTTTCATATGCGGCTCGAGTCTATGGATCGTGGTCTCTCAACCATACAAGAATATGAATTACTGGAGCCACCACCCAACGTTTGGCAGTCTCTCAGTCCCATCCTCCAAAGTCCTGCGTATACAAGCCACAGCCATAATACTGGGCTCATCCAACAAAATTAGTATCCTTCCATCAACATGCCAAACCATCCTGAGACCGTCTGTCGAGCCGCAATCCCGATATTTCTTGTTAATCAAGTCTTTGCCGCCAAAATGATGTCCCAGGCATGCCTTCGTCCGGGCATGCGTCGCAATGCAAAAGGTGAAAGAAAAGCAGAACCTTCGGGCTTGTCATCGCCCAGTAATCAAGCAAGCCGCCCAAATTGGACGTAAAAGAACCCCGCCGCCAATCGTCTGACGCCCAATGCAATCTCGTACATCTTCAGGAATTGAGCGTTTTGATCATCATCTTCTCCTTGCGCTTGTCCGCCACGAGCAATCCGCGCAGTCCAAATACCGTCCTGACCGTCTCCACTACCTTGTGGAAGCTGCTTGCTGCTCCGCGCTCTTGCGTGAATCGTACAATGCAGAGGGGCCCCTTCTTTCCGTGCTCAATCACTGTCATGATCTCCGCAGCAAATGCGACTCCCTTGATGTTTAAGTCTGTCTCTCGTTAGTTCCATCTCCGTAGATCCCAAACTATTTGTTGAACTCACAATTCTCAGCCCCTACTCGGGCAAATACAATGTTTCGCTCCTTGTCGACTTGGATATCTTCCATACCATAACGTCGCCAGTCTCTAAGGAGAATCGCAATTTCCTGACGAGCCCGCTTCCGCGACATCACCAGGCACACGTAGCTGGTCGCAGGCTTGACACCGAATAGGCGAGCCAGCCAATTCTGTTGCACTTCAATGTTCCGAACACCTGCATCAGACCCGTTCAAGCTTCTAGCAGAATGGCGACTTGCTTTATGACGGATATCTCTGGTTGGCTCGGGAGAAGCGGATTCGTCGTAATCTGGACCTCCAGGACATGTAAGTAAAGTAAACATCGAGTTCAGAGTTATGACGTACCGGCAATAGCCATCTTGTTCTCTTCCTTGCCTTTGTTGGTCTTCCAGAAGAGAAGACCGAACCCCTTCTTTTTCTGCGGTACCGGAACAGCTTGAGCATGTGGCTGGATCTCGGATCGAGGAGGGTCCGTTTCCAGGGTCGTCATACTGTACGCCTGCGTTTCTTGGGTCGCTTCGGTGTGAATGCTGCTCTCTTGAGAGGTACTATCCTTCGATGAGCGCTTGAACCACAACGACTTCTTCTGCTTGGAGGGACCACTGCTGTAATTTGCCGTTGACGGCGTGAGCGGCTCGTCCGTACCAGAAGCGCCGTGCATGTACGCATAACGCCCATCCATGTGGTCGTCATAGGCCTGTCGTTCCGATGTCTTCTTCCGCACGTTGAGAGGCTTGGGAATCGGGCTTGTAGCACTCGGGGAATTAACCACACGAATTGTTTCTCCCGCTCGTACAAGATACTCCAGGCCGCCAGCTTCACTCTGGCGGCCAGGAGTCTTGGGTGGGGCGGAAACGATGCGGTTTCTGTCATTATCGCCAGGAGGGTGTGATGACTCGGAATCACGACCGTTCTCGTTGATTGCCGGTAAACGAGCACAGAGCATGCCGGTCTGGCTGTGTGGTGGTGCAGAAACTGTGCGACGATCTTGTTTGGGAATCAAAGCTGGGAAGCCCAAGCGGTTGACATGATCCACAAACTTTCCGACACGGCCAGTATGCTGCGAGTTTCTCGTCTGGTCTTGGCATTTGCCGGCATTGTTCGTCATTGGAATTGGTGGAGCCTGCGACTTCGGAGGTGGTAAGGGAGGCAGCGGACGCGTGTCCCACGGATGGAAAGGGTTGTTCACTCGTGCCGAAGTTGGGGGTGTACTGAATGAAAGCCGCCTTGAATCCCGCTTTCCGTCCGAATCCTCATCAATAACCTCGCTCGGCTCATCAGCGATCATCGAGTTTCCAAAAATCTCGTCGCAGTCTTTCGCGATGCTGTTGCTGAAGTTTCGAACCTCCTCGTTGACAATCACCGCGGGGTCTCGCGGCTTCACAATTTTCAACTTCGGCCTGGGCCTGTCCATGACAGGTATCTGCTTTTCGGGGCCTGTCGGAGTCTTGGCCCTCACCTCGCCTTCGGATGGAATCGCGAGTGGCGTTCCCCTGCGGCGCTTTTCGCCATTTTGATCGTTCGACTTTCTTCTTATATGAGAAAAGTCAATTCCGCGCTTGTGACGAGAGGCGGGGCGTGCATAGGGGGTTCCTTGTCTGCTACTGTGCAGAGAAGTCATGGAGTTGCGAGGAGATTGAAAGCGAGAGGCGACGGTGCGTTGAGAATTGACCCGAGAATGACGAGCAGTCGAGGCTGTCTTGATGCGTGAAAGCTGGCTCGTCTGGGTATTTTCCCGTTTCAACGATCCGCGTCGAGTTCGATGAACCACAATTTTCGCATGGCTAGCTTGCGAGTGACCTCGCATAGGCTTGCTTGAATTGTAAGGATCGTAACTGTGAACCGTTCCGTCCTCCGTCTCGGCGACATGGGAGATGACGGTGAAGCGAGAGACGCTTCTGCTTGTTCCATCCGCCCTCGGCTGTGTGAACTCTACTGTCGACACTCGTTTTTTCCAGACCGGCTCATGAAGGTGATGGTAGTCGCTCGGGGATTGCGAGAGTTCTGGAAGAAAGTTCTCTAACTGCTTTTTGCGATAATCATGCAGAAGCCAATAGAACAGCTTTTGGTCGTTTTTCCTGTGACGAGTTAGTCTAGATTTACAAAGACGGGAGCAGACATGCCAGCGTACGCAGAATCCATCAATTTCAGTTTGATCTGATGCTCAGTGAACATGTGCCACATCGACCGAAGCTGTCTGACCAAGTGAGGGTCAACTTCGTGGGGCTTCAATGGAGTGTAGTGGAAGGTCTTGCGGAGGTCTTTCGGTTGCCCTGTGGTACCCAGGTTGTCGAGGTAGTCATATTTGCGAATGAGGGGGTGCTGCCACATATCTTTGATCGATATTCTCGTGTCGGGATTGGCGATAAGCATTCGCCGGATGAGATCCTTAGCTTCTGGACTCAAGAACTCTGGAATCTCGTATGTTCCCCGCTTGGTTTTCTGTAACAGAGCTCCTATGTCCGGGTCGTCAAACGGGAGGCAGGCAGCCAAAAGGGCGTAAAGAATGATGCCCAATGACCAAATATCAGCTTTATCTCCGCGGTAGTGCTTGTGCTTCAGTAGTTCCGGAGCCGCGTAGTGAGGACTTCCGCAGGCGGTCACAAGTCGGTGGTCAGAAGACTGATGCAAAGCAGCCATACCGAAGTCGGCGATCTTGACTTTGTTGTCCGCTGTCAGCAGGATATTCTCGGGCTTGAGATCGCGATGACAAATGTTGAAGGAATGACAGTATTGCAGAGCGCTCATCATCTGTCGGAAGACGAACATTGCGCCTTCCTCCGAGAAACGGCCATTGGTGTTGATGTAGTCGAACAAGTCGCCTTGCTCAACATACTCGAGTACCAGATAACTTGAGATAATCAGCACAAGCGCCTCCTTCTCTAAAGAAGAGTGAACCTACATTTCCGAACGATTCTCCCAGATATCATACACCTTCATAACGTTTGGGTGGTCGACCAGCTTCAGAATAGCCACCTCTCGCTCGATTGAAAGGGGCACGCGCATCTCGCCATTGATCCGTTCAGGCAAGCTGTCGTCGTAGTCGTGAAGCTCGGCGAGACTGCCAGCCTGAATAAGGTAGGCGGTCTTCTTGGGAACAATTTTGACGGCTGCCAATTCGCCGGAGATGCGATGCTTACACAGCCTCACACGAGCTGAAGATCCTTTTCCAAGGGTTTTGCCAAGCAGCCATGGTCCAATATGCGTCTTGTAAGCGTAGCCACTGCTTCTTTTACTCGAAGGAGCCGTGGAAGTCTGAGATACCTGCGACATTCGCTTCGAAGGATCGGTGTCTTGCGACGCTCTTGCTCGGGCCACAGGATTGCGGGAGCTGGTTTGCGTAGTCGTGGGAGTGCCAGCCCGAGCACTGGTGATGGGGAGCTCATCAGCAAGACGCTGGCGGTCAGTAATGTAGTGGGCACGGCTAGAGGCTTTGTCGCGTGACTTCGATGATTTGACGGGGATCTTTGATGAAGTGTTGTTGACGCGCTGCGTGGCATCCGCCAGGGGAGGCCGGGCGCTGGAAGGCCTACCACTACCAGTCTCCGACATGATGGCAATTCTGGTCGCGATCAGAACATGTCGGTGGTTTCTCGACTCCAATTAGCTGTTGTCTCTGCGAGTAAGGTGTTGAACAAGGGAGAGTAGAGAGTGTGGAAGATAAAAGTTCTGGTCAGGTAGAAACGAGTGAGGAAGAGAGGGTAAAGACCAGAACCTGAATGAATGGATGGATTTGATAGACTGGGTGCCAAAAAAAGCCAGACGATACAGAGAGGGTGTATGGTGGAAAGTTTTGGTGGTGAAGATGGGAAAGGAGAGGCAGCGCCAAATGGGGGATGCCGACTCGACGCGCAGAGGCAAGCCGGGTGTTGTGGTAAAAGAGTGGAATGTAAGTTGGCGTTGGGCAGCCGGGATAAGCGAGGAAGTCGAGGAAGTCGAGGCGGCAATCGACGGGCAAGAATAGAAGGTTCGAAGGGAGGATCTGGTCGAACGTTGCCCCTTCCCACTAATCACCCTGTTTAAAGAACGAATAGAGCAACGGCAAATGATCTCAAGGGGTCTCACGAGTGGAGCAGCCAGAGCAGCTGGAATGGGGCTCACGCTCTGGCTCCAACTTTAGCTCGCAGATTTACTCGATGGAAGGAGCGAAGCAGTCGTTGAAGTGTCCAGTAGGAGAATTTCATTACCTCAGATACCTTACGTCGGGGCCGACGTCACTGAGGTTACCTATACCACTTGCCTGTGCTTACGCTAGCATTGAAGACCTACCTACCATCTTGGATTCCGCTCTCTGAGGATATGTCTTAATGTCGGGAGGAAAGTGCGACCCAAGGGTTCTTAGTCGTGAACTAAGGTAGCCCCATCCAACATTCACTTCACAATCATGTCCCAGAGATCTTTCGGAGCTCATTCGGCTGTCAAAGACCCAACAGAAGTCTGCGAAAGACATCGGAGTGGCGGCTTACATTAAAACCCTGGGACGAGTTCCTCTATGGAATATTCTCGACAAAGGGCGAAGCAAAATAAGAAAAGGTCTGCAAACTAAAGAACATGGGATTAATGGATCAACGGTTGACTCGCAAGGGATGAAGTTGCAGAAAGACGCCACTAAGGTACAGCCCTGCAAAATCCGTGCAGAGGTTGGCCCCACTTCAAGCTCCCGCTCGCGGCTAGCTCCACTACCTAGCCAAAGTACGATTATATAATCGACCAGGATAAGGTGACCCCTACCGAAGTAAGCGCATCCCGGGGTGAACGGAGACGCGTCTAAATTAGTTTTCGCGTCGCAATCACTATCACCAAACGACCTACATCGAGACACCAAACTACCTAATGCCTTAGTTGGTCACGCTTTTCTTCCGTTGCCTTCGCCTGACTACTCGACACTCCTTTCAGAGCCATTTGGCACTCGCCAACAACCCAATATGTCGTCGCACGGCACCAGCCGTCGCCGCCGACGCGAAATCGAGGAAGACAGCGATTCCTCTCCCACCGCCTCTGAAGCCCCCAAACGCCCTCGCTTAAGCCGACAGGCAAACGCATCCGATGACGACGAGCATCCCAGGAGATCTACAAAGAACGGTATTAACAGAGTCAAGACTCAGCCTGACCAAGATGGATTCCAGCCTGGTGCAATTCGCCGCGTTAAGGTCGAGAATTTCGTCACGTACGAAAGGGCAGAGTTTTTGCCTGGCCCGAATCTCAATATGGTCATCGGTCCCAATGGAACGGGCAAGAGCTCTCTTGTCTGCGCTATCTGTCTGGGCTTGGGCTTCAGCCCGAAGCATCTCGGCAGAGCTGGCAATGTTAAGGAATTCGTCAAGCATGGCAAGGCGTCGGCTACGATAGAGATTGAGCTGCAAGGCCGACCAGGAGACAGAGGCCACCACGTCATCAAAGTCCAAATCGACCGGGAAAGAAACAGTCTTAAATGGTGGTTGAACGGCAAAGACACCACACACAAGAGTATCCAGCTGCTCATGAAGGAGCTAAAGATTCAGGTGGACAACTTGTGCCAATTTCTGCCCCAAGACCGTGTCGTCGAATTCGCATCTGCCACCCCAATAGACCTACTGCACGAGACTTTGCGTGCCGCAGCGCCGCAAGAGATGCTTGATTGGCAGAAGGAACTCCGGGATCTGCATAAAGAGCACAAAGAGCTTCAGCGAGGCTCCGCCAACCACGCCGACCATCTCAAAAGCCTCGAAGACCGACAACACGACATGCAAAACGACGTGGACAAGCTTCGTGAGCAGCAAGAAGCTCAGCAGCGAGTCTCCGACCTCAAGGATGCTCGACATGTCGCCGACTATCTCGAGGCGAGATCACTCTATCAACAACAGAGGAGCCAGGAGAAGGAAGCGAAGAAAACCCTGAAGAAACTGGAAGATGAGGCCTCTCCATCCCTGCAGGCTGTCAATCGCAAGCAGGAGTACCACGACAAAGTGTCAGCAGTCGTCCGCTCTCGCAAGGAAATAGTGAAGCGTGCGGAAACCGCGGCAGATCGACTGCTGAACCGAATTGAAGACGCCGAGGAACATAAGAAGTCAGTAGATGCCAACGTGGAGACCAACAGGAAGGGTTTCGATGTCAAGAGGCAAGAATTGGGCAAAATTCGTAATAAGATTGGTGTTCTGGAGAATCAACAGAAAAACCAGCCTGCTGAATTCAATCCCCAGGAGCACAACACGCAAATTGTATGGATCTGGAGCCACATGAGGCAAACATCATGCTAACAATTTACTTAGAGAGAAAAAGAGCACCAGATCCGAGAAGTAGAGACGGAGACTCGCGAAGCAGATATGAAGATGAGGGAGCTTAGAGAACAGGGAAAAGCCAAGACCCATTTCAAAGCCAAACTCGAACAAGACCTCGAGAACCTGAACTCGCAGCAGGGTCAGCTACTCAATTTCATCCAGAAAAAGTGGCCTGATGTTGCCAAGGGCTGGGAGTGGCTGCAACAGAACAAGGATAAGTTCGAAAAAGAGGTTTTTGGACCGCCCGCCTTATGCTGCTCTGTTAAGAACGACCGGTATTCAGATCAGATCCAAGCACTTCTGCATCACGACGATTTGCTTTGCTTCACCACCCAAACCAGAGAGGATCACAAGAAGCTGAGTGACTACTTCTACAGACAGCTCAGTCTCTCGGTCAATACACGATCCATTTTCAGGTCGATAAATGACTTCAGACCGAGACTTTCACAGGAGGAACTGAAGGACCTTGGTTTCGATGGTTTCGCAATCGAAATGCTTCAAGGCCCAGAACCGGTTCTTGCGATGCTTTGCAACGAGAAGAAACTGGACTCTGCTGGTGTCGCTCTATCCGATATCAGCGACTCTCAGTACGAGCGGATTATCCAGGACGGGATTATTAATAATTGGGCGACTGGTCGACAGCTCTACCGAGTGTCTCGCCGTAGAGACCTTGGGCCGCAGGCTGTCTCGACGATGACGAGGGGCGTTCAAAAAGGGCTGTTCTGGACAGATCAGCCCATTGATGAGTCCGAGAAGAATGAAATCCGACGTCGCTTGCGTGAAGTGGAGGCCGAATGGGATGAACTGAAAGCCCAAAATTCGGAGCTTAAAGCCCAGCTTGGCCAGTTGAACGAGAGGAAGAAGGACCTTCATGGAGACCTGGTAAGTCACACCACAAAACCTCAGGTTAGAACCGAGGCTGACTTGCCGCGAAGCAAATGCTCAGGGAGCGGAAGAATGAGCTGCAGAGAGCCCACAACGCTTACCAGGCCATTCCCATCAAACTTGGTAAGTAAGCCCCTCGCAGACTAAGATGGTGACTAATACGTAGAAACAGAGGCCGAAAGGAAGGCGTTAGAACAGAAGAAGGCGGAGGTCGATGAAGCCAAGATGGCAAACTTCAAGCTTAGTCTTGAGAAAGACAATGCCGTAGTGGAGAAGGCCAGGGCTACTCTCAAACATCATGAGGCTATTGCCGTTATTCGGGAAGCTCAACAGGCTTTGCTGGAAGCGCAGCTCCGGGAAGTCGAGGCCAAGTCTGATGTTGCAGGTCTCATTGCTAGGAACACCGACCTAATGCAGAAACTCGAGGACAAGAAGCGACGAATCCAGGTGTTGGCAGCCGAGTCTGCGCGCTGCAGAGCGCGTGCCGAGGCAGCTCAAAAAAGGGTGGCAGACCTCTTCCACGATGACCCAAGCAGGAGGGATCTCCTTGAGCAACTGGCTAGGGGTAAGTCTGTCGAAGATGTCGACAACGAGATAGCGGCGGAAGAGGGCAAGCTCGAACTGATCCACGTAACAAATCCGGGTGCTCTACGCGAGTTCGAGAAGCGAGCCCGGGAGATTGAGAAGTTGCGCCAAAGGATGGAGGCCTCGACGAACAAGCTCGAACACTTGAATCGTCAGATCTTACGGATCCGTGAGAAGTGGGAGCCCAAGGTTGATGAACTCATCAGCAAGATCAATGACGCCTTCAGCTACAACTTCGAACAGATCAACTGTGCCGGCGAGATCCGCGTGCACAAGGACGAAGACTTCGACCAATGGGCCTTGGAAATCATGGTCAAATTTAGGTAAGGTTTCACGACGAACAAGCTTGAGCGCGACAGAACAGCTGACACCAAACAGAGAAGGCGAGACGCTCCAGCAGCTCGATCAACACCGTCAATCAGGTGGAGAGCGCGCTGTTTCCACAATCTTCTATCTCATGGCCCTCCAGTCCATGGCGCAATCTCCCTTTCGTGTGGTCGACGAGATCAATCAGGGTATGGACCCTCGCAACGAGCGCATGGTACACGAACGCATGGTCGAGATTGCGTGCCGCGAACATACGTCGCAGTATTTCCTTATTACGCCCAAGCTACTCACAGGTCTCCGTTACGACCCACGCATGCGCGTTCTCTGCATCGCCAGCGGTACGCTCATGCCCGAGGATGGCAAGAAGCTCGACTTTGGCCGCTGCCTGAAAATTCACAAGCGCATCACCGCTAGTGCGTAGAAGAGACATTACAGATTTTTGGTCAAGTGTTACTTTGCGCGTTGTTTTTGGGCGTCTTGGCAGGCAAAGTCTCAAGAGGTCGTGATACCATGGGCAGGCTGCGATCAATGGGTTTTGGGGGGTTTGCACATTAGATCATTGAGAGGTTGAATGCCAGGTTTGTCCATGAGGGAGACAACTCTGGCCTCGAAATGGCGTTCAACGTTTGATTTCATACGTCATCGACGTCCCTTGCGGTGATGCTGATTTAAACGACATTCTTTGACTCGAATGCACTTGGGTAACTCACTAAAAACAACTTGTGAAGCACCGGATATCTATGCAGCCGCCTATGCAGTATCCAAAACAACAACCTCCGCATCGGCCTCGCCGACGCTCTCAATGTTCAACTTGTCCCCGGCGTTGACCGCATCGACGAACGCGCCATCACCCTCAGACAGGACAGCATCATCGCGGCCATCGATACAGATCTTGGCCTTGCCGCCCTTGGTCATGGGCAAATGGACAAACACCTTGCGCTTCGTCTGCTGCGTGACCTTGGCGCCTACGTTCCACTCAAAGGCCTTGTTAGGCTCAATGATGCCCGCGCCCATGACGAAGTCAGCGTGAATCGGGATCGTGTCCAGGATCGACGGCTCCGCCGCCTTCTCCTCCGCCGCCGTGGCGTCCGGGCCGGCCTTGAGGGGGGACAGGATCTTGACGAAGCCCTTCCGCTTGTCCTCGTCGGCGAAGTGGCGCGTGTGATAGGTCGGCGGCAGGCCGCGCTTCCACGGGATGGCCCAGATCTGTAGGAAGTGCACCGTTTCGCGGTCGTGCTCGTTCATCTCCGAGTGCGCGATGCCCGTGCCGCCCGTCGTGAACTGGACGTCGCCGCGGTGCATGCGGTAGAACTTGCCGCTCTGGCCGCCCTCGCTGCCCTTTTGGAGCATGGAGTCGCGGTGCGTCAGCTCGCCGGAGAGTATGTAGCTGAAGATTTCAAAGTCGCGGTGGGGGTGCGTGGGAAAGCCCGTGTTGGCCTTTACGCGGTCCTCGTTGAGGACGCGCAGGGCGCCGAAGTTGTTGAAGCGCGGATCATACCTGGTAGCTGACGTGAGTATCAAGCTGTGAGCAGAAAGACAGGGAAACTCCATTACGCACCAGTCTGCGAAAGAAAAGCTGTGATAGGTGTTCAGCCAGCCGTGGTCTGAGTGGCCACGGGTGCCGCTGCGGTGCGGTGTGATCTTTGCGTGGTGGAGGGTTTTGGACATTGTGTTCTTGACTGCGTTGAGCATGTGCTCCGGTTCCGGAGTTGTGGTGCTGGTTTTGCTGGTGTTGAGGACTGAAGTTGTGAAGTCTACGACGAAGCTCTTGAGTTGGGTGCTGAAGATGACGATGGAAATGAAAACAGCGAAGATCGCAGTGAGGGTCGCGAGACGAGGCATATATATCTGGATTCTCCTTCGAAATTCTTAAAGAGAGAAAGAGAGAGGGAGAGAGAGAGACAGAGAATCTAGCACGATCGAGAACCGACTTGGAGGTTGGTTAATAATACTTGTTCAGCAGTTGCAAATCTCACTTGCCGCTTATATCTTGTTCATACCAGCGGAGCCTGCTGTAGGGGTCTTACACATGCCCCCCTGCGAAGCTGTCTAAGCAGTGACCTATGGCGGTGTCGCCTGGGGCAGCGGGGCGGTTTTCTCTGCGTGTTGATTCGACGAATTTTTCGCAAATGCGCTGCTTAGGATTGGATTATTCAGAAGATGTCAGCAACACTGAATGCTGCCCCGCCTGTTCGGCCCCGCTTGGTGTGGGGCGCCCGATGACACGGTGCCGGCCGAGTCCGGAACAGAACATTTGTGTCACCTCATGGGATTTGAGAGCCAGGAGGCGAAAAGAGTCACTTAACAACCCGATATCCCCAAGCATCCCCAGGCCATGTGATTTGAATTTAGGTGTCATCTTCACTACAACATCTTCTAGTTCTATCTCATACATTATTCACCATATACCATCAGCAGCAAACAGAATGAAAAATCAACTGTTGAGAAACTAAGCCAGCTTGGCCGAGTCTAAGTGATTCTTTACATCTCAGCTGTCTCTATCGTCATAAGCGTATACTACAAAGCTAACGCAATGTGAGCATTGAGGTTATCACGATCTCGTTACCCTGTTACTCTCACATCCGACACTCCGTCAGTGCCATGAACCTTATTTGTGCCTAGGAAACTACAAGATTTGAGTCTATCTATGCAAGTGAATATGTAAGATATACGATCATTAGCTGTGTCAATTTGGCGACAGATCACAGAGCCAATCCTGATACAGACGATGCCCAGCGAAGCAGACATGTATTGAAAATATGCCGGGTTTTCATTGTAATATGATTTACAGTATGAAGTGTCGAGCTGTCGTGATAATCTTTCATTTTCTTTCCTTTAATTCCGAACTTTCTGCTTGTCCTCCGAGTTGTCTTCGACCAGTAATCAATCTTGGATGAGAAAATGCAAGAGGTGGGTTTTCCTCTCGAAGTCCGAGTCATTTGAGCCGTGGCGACCATGTGCTTATGAGCTTACAACACTCAACTTGGCAGAACCGTCAACCCAATATAGTTGGACCATTTGATGGTTAGGCATGAAATCAAACATACCGCGACTAGTGAGTGATCTTGCTTTGTACCCAAGGATGCGTCCTCTTTGGACATAGTTATTTCACACAAAAACCGAAGTTAATTTACAGTGAGATGACATGACACGATTCAACATAGCCCATGAAGTTCTTGGGTTATTTCCACCCTTCTTAAATTTTCCGAGAGACCATCCGATGCGGAAAGCTCCCTGCCCTATCCTACACAGATCGATATTCTCGATTTGTCAACCTTCGGCCCCATACGCCAAATTGCACAAAATTGGAACCCCTCAACACCACGCTGAACCCAAAAAACTATACAACAGAGAAAAGAAATTCCCTTCGAAGCTCTCAGTTGACCGTCCAAAGCTCATCCCCACTTCATCCCATCATCCTTATCCTTCTGGTGCTGATCCGCCATCCTCTCCTCCTCCGCCCCGAGCATGCCAATGTCCTTCCACCTCAGCGGATTCTGCTCCCAACCCCATTCGATCCTGAAATCCACCCCGCGTGCGTCGAGGTACCACGCAACAAGACACTCAATCGAGCACGGCGCCGGCCGAGGGCAGTCACTAGCCAGTGGACCGGCCGGCATGTCCTCGCACCCGGAAAAGTCTCGCATGGCAGGCCTGTCGGGGTTCGAGGCCAGGTCGACCATCTGCGTGAAGCGGTCGTGCATGTAGAGCCAGTGCTGCATGGTCGCAGCTCTGCCGTAGGCGATCTGATCCGTGGGGCCTACATCAGTTATTGTTAGCCCACGTCATTATTATCTTTGAACTTGAATGACACGAGCAGGAAAACTCACCAACGCCAACACTCCCCTTCATCCGCGCACAGTAGAAGTAATGCTCTCCCTTGGGATGCGGCAAGACAAGTGTATCACCCAACTCCTCCAAGCTCTTGAATTCCGGCCTGCCCCAAAACGACGTATCAGGCCTGATCCGGAGCACAGTGTCGTGCGTGAACCCGTTCGTCACGGTCCAGGCCCACCACTTCTGCGCGGCGAGCGATATAGTTCTGAGCTGGTTGTTCAGCCTCCTCAGCCGATCGCCGCACGGCGGCAGCATTGCCTCCTTTCCGCCGGGGTACTCCTCCTCAGCCTGAGCCACGGGTACGACATCTACGGATCTGAGATGCTGTCCATAACACTGCCTCAATTCCGCCTCGATCGATTCCGGTGTCCGTCCGTGAACCTCAAAATCCGCCTGCTCATACAGCATGTACGCGAAGACGTCGATCCGCGAGAAGGCCGGGTGGTCGTTGATGAGTTGCTCCATGTGCGTCTTACATGTGACGTGATTGGTCCGATACAAGCCCGCTATGATGACAGCGAGACTACGGTTCTTCTCGTGGTGGTTTGGCGGCACCCAAAGGTCGCAAACGCCGGCGAGGGTGAGTTTTCCGTCGTCGGAGAGCTCGAGATGACCCGAAGTCTTCTTGAGCAGCGCGGCGCCGCGGACCTGGAAATCTCCAGGGTTTTTACATGCTGGCTCAAGGTCACTGTGCCATACCGTCACCCAGGTGTTTTTCAACATGGCGTTCACAACGAGCCGCACGTGGCCTTTGTGTTTCTCGATGGTGACGGTCCTTCCCCCCGAGTGTCGATCGCCTGTTCCTGTCCACCATACCGGGTGAGCCGTGCCGTCGACTTGGTGGTATGACATGACGAGGTCGCCATCTGGCTGAAGGGTGAGAGTGTAGCGGCCGTTCAGTGATGTAAATGTCGGGTTGCCGACAGACAGGAGAACACCATCTTCATCAGGCGATAACACGGCGGCCTGTACGTCGCCTTCTGAGTCGCTCGTATCCGGCAGCGGTGTCTGCGGTGCGGGTGGTGAGCCTTTCGTAGGGTGGCGTAAGCCGGGCACGCGAAGCCCGGATGTCGCGACGCGCCAGTCGGGTTGCAAAACCAGCGCCGCGGACGCGAGAAACATGATCAAGGCGGCGATGACAATTCTCGACCGGCGCGAGGCGCCAGCCGAGCGGAGGCGAGCCCATCTAGACTGATTCACTAACATCGCGTCGGTGTTAGTCGGCCCCATGATCGGATGAATCCCCCCTTCCTCGATCTCCGTAGAGTCCTCTTCTTCTCCCCAGATATCAAACAAAATCGGAGTTGGACGACCGTAGACGAGAGACGGAATGAAAAAAAAAAAAAAACCTCTCAGGTCCGAACGAGGAGGAAAGGAAAGAAAAGATGAGGGGACTGACTCTATGAGAACAGACTCGTGCGTAAGATTACTTGGTACACTGCTGAGGCAAGAACCAAAATGAAAATCGAGCGAACACCCTGCGTCTAAATCAGATGACGCTCGAACAGCCGTTGAGCTCTGACCTCCCCAGCACGTAACAGACGGCAGTGTGAACAACCTCCACGGAAAGGGGAGGGAGAAGGGAGGAAGGGATGGGCGAGAGCGAAAATAGACTTTGTGTTTGTTGCGACGACTCGTAAGCTCCCTTACCCTTGAGGCCAACGCGCCCACGTCAGGGTTCGCAGCTTGTTGTATCTTCGGCGTGTGGGGAGGTGAGGGAATGGGAAAGGCGGAGACTTTCTGGGTTCCTTTCGGCGGGCGCTTCGGATTACACCTGAACGGGCCAATCTTGGGATACAACGTAGGTAAAGTTGAGGAGAGTAGAGTCAAAGGGCCAAAAAGTTGAGATGAAGACGGCGAATTCTGAGACGACGGCAGGGGAACCTCCTGGGTATGGAAAGTCTTGGCGGTCGGACTGCCCGGCGTTTGTCCTTTTACTTGGGTATGGAAAAAGGTAAATCTTCCTAGGGCCATACGTGTAGTGATAGGTTCAGACAGAGAGATGATTTGTTGTTGCTCTTGCTTCAGCCGTCCAAGCCTAGACGGCAAATTAGCAAATGATGATGTGGGAAGGTCTGTTTGAGCCGCTAATCAGAGGTTGCCAACGCGACTATGCGACAGATAAGAGGGAAATCCCTTTGCTATAGGACAATAGCAGCTACTGAGAAACGATAGTTGAATACCAAGACTCGATAATTTGGTTCACGATGCAAGACAGCAGCCCTCTCGCGCAACACGATTGTCCCCAGACACGCCATCTGCTCGGGCTCTGACTGACGGTTGGACCAACCGGGCGGATACCTGCTAAGCCTCCGGCTGCACGATTCTTCGGCACGTTCCATAGGTCTGGGTAGACCCATGGCCCCCAATCGCGAAGACTCTGGCGGAGGAGGCCTCGTCATCCTCGCCCGGCTACTTAGCGCCATACTGCGGCCAAGCGGCACGGAGTGGCTTGGTAGTGAGAAGTTGACGCGCGCCGAGGCGGCGGCCCACCGTCCGGTCCGCGCGATGTCGAATACGAAGAGACTTTTGAGTCTAAAAAGGCGTAGTGATACGATTGACGAGTCGAGTAATGAGTAGGAGAGCTGGGAAGGTCATCTGGGCGCTGATATAACATCCTTATTTGTGAATTGTACGGCAACGCTGTGCTGTGCGGATCAATCTATTCGATTGCAACGATTTCCAATTTGCACAGCCTTCGTAATTTTCGTATGTCGGAAAGCTGCTTACGCGACAATACTGGATCCGCTTGGCGTTCGGGAAACTGAGGGGAAGAAAAGACGACAGAGTTCCATCCAAACCATCCTCCCAAAAGGTTTTTCGAATGGCTCTTTCGCTCGGTCCGAGCGAGGCAGGGCTTGCTAGGCATTGGAGAATGTCAAATCAACTCGGGACAAGCCAAGTACTGGTCACTTGCCGGCCAGTGCTGCCAGTCCAGAGGTCAACATGCTTGACGTCGTCAAATGGCCGTGCGGTTCACAGATGCGCCGAAATGTTCCGCCGACTCGGAGGAGGGCTAAGCCCAAGTGCGTTATCTGGAATATTGGAATCGTGTGGCGATGTAAGTTAGTGGAGGAACCGAAAGATGAGTGTGTAGTAAGGTATATTAACAATTCTTCTCTCGTCAAGAGCGCTGAAATCCAATTTGAAAAAGCAAAGGGAAAGTAGCCCCAGCCTGTGCGGACACGACACTTGTCTTGGCATTCAAACGTCGTCGAAACCCCACCCCTGCATTAAAACCGTAACTCATGTCGCAGCAACCCTCTTCAACCCCGAGTTCAAGAGCGAAGAACCCTCGTTTGCCTAGGCAAGGCGTCCTTCCGAAGCAGCCAACTGCCGCTTGCGTGCAGCATTGATGGCCTTGAGCTTCGCAGTACCCAGACCAGCAACACCGTCCTCCTGGTTGTCGCCCAACCAAGGCTTCTTCGAGTCACCCAACATGCTGCCGGCAAGGAAGTACGCGACCTGTCCCAGAATGATGAGGACGAAAGCGATGGGGTACATCCAGTGGATGGCGTAGCCGAAGACGTTGACACCGATAATAATACCCCAGAAGTTACCGGTCAACAGCGAGATGTTGTAAAAGGCGGCGCTGGCCATGCGCAGGAGAACCGGGACCACGCTGTAGAACAGGCAAAGAGCCAAGGTGTAGCCAACGAGGTATCCGGCAGCAGCGCCATTCCACGTGGCGTCGCGGAAGGACTGGCGGTCGAAGATGGCGGCTTGGACGCCGTTGATGCACATTCCCCACATTCCCATGAACGAGAGCACCTCGTAGACGGGGCGCTTACTGACGAACCACTCCTCGGCGACGTTGGTGACACCATAGAGAGTGGCACCCAGCAGAGCGAAAAGATCGCCCTTAACGAGGTCAACGCCAGGGCCTCCGTTGGAACCAGTAATGTGGTCGGAAGCCAGCAAAACGCCGCAACCACCAATTGCAACTACGATACCCAGGATCTGGAAGATCTTGTACCGAACCTTGAGGAGCGTAAAGGAGATGATGATCACAATGACGATGGCCCAGAAGTTGAGGAGCTGCGCAGAGAGAATGTTGGTGTAGCGGTAGGCAAGGACGGTGAAGTAGTTGCCCTCCACGTCAAGGAACGAGAGGATGAAGTACTTCCAGCCATCTCGCAGAACGAGCTTCGCCCACTTTTTCACTCCATAGTGCCAGATAGTGATCGGGAAGTAAATGAGGAAGAGCAGGATGTAATTGAAGACGGTCTGGAAAGCCGGAATCGACACGCCGTTGGTAGAAAGCAGGTTCGTGAAGGTGTTCGTCGAGGTAATGCACAAAGCAAGGACTTGGCCGATAATGAGGACGATCCAGAAGTCGATGGTGGTGAAGTAACTCCACCAATGCACCTTTTGCGCCTCGATGTTTTGCAGACCCTGGTTTACCAACTCGGACTCATCGGCGCCGCTGGTGATTTGGGTCGTGGTCACCGGGGAGGAGTCGAGGTTCTTGGGTGAGTCTTCGACAGCCATAGTGGGTATGGGCTCGTAGGCGTGGCTTTCTCGTTGAGAATCGGTTTTCGTGGTGGAACGCAATCGCGAGAGCGGTAGCGACTGTACGGACTTGAAGCGCGAGGCAACACTTGGCATACAATCTGACGATGCAATCAGCCGCCGTCGCACAGCACTGCGAGACCTTCAAGCTACTTACCTGTGCAAGGGCTCGTTCCAATAATGTCGTTGACGCGAAGATTCTCAGTTCTCAATCGAGTTCTGATGTCGCAATGGGTATCTAGTGATACAAGATAATGATATTGCTATCTGGTCTTTCTCGTCCCCTGGCAGCAAGCGCAAAGACTCCAAGTCGCCTGCTGGTGATTCTATCTTGCGATAGAATGGCGCATAGAGCGATGCGCCGGGAAGTGGTAGTTGAAGATGCCGGCCGAGATGGCGCACAACATATGACTGTCGTTGAGGAGCTTGGGGCAGATGGCAGATGAGGTTAAGCAACCTGACAGAGGCAGCGATCGGCTGTCTTCTTTTTTCCGCAGCGCGTAACGGATTGGATCGTTGTCGGTACGGGCGCAAAACTCTCAGTCGCGGAAGAGGGTGGAAGAGAAGGGTGAGGTCCAAGGCGACGGTCGGATTTTTATCGAGGTGACATCCCAGCAGTCAACAATAAGAAGAAAAAAACTTTCAAGTGCCAGGTAGGGAAGCCCGCGCTGTCGCTACGAACCTGGGATGTCCAGGGAGGAAAGGTGGGGAGCTCTGTAGTTCCCACGAGGGTTGGGTTGTCCTTCAGTGGTCTTCAGTGGTCTGCATGTGACGTTCCGCACGCTTGACTGGCCCGGGCTACGCACCGCAACCGGCCCTAGATGGCGGAACCGGCCGATTGCCCCCCCACCCCCTCTTGAATGGACGGTGCGCCGGCCAAGCTGCCTTTCAGAGACCAACATCCCCGTCGATCAGTGAGTCGGCCGGGTTCTGGCTCGCCTTGGGAGGGGCACCTGGTCCGTGTTAGCGCCCTTTCTGGCAGTTGATAGGGTCCGATAGTGGGGGCCGCGCCGGGGGCGGCAGCCGCGGCTCCTAAATCCTTCGCTGGCACGCGTGTTTCTGTCCCATCCTCCCGACCAACAAGTTTCCGACGGCGCGGCATGTGCAGAACATGGTCGTGGGAAAGTTTCCATTGGTTAACCTAGATACATATACCGCAAAGGTGGTTCAGGTTGGGTAATGTGGCGCGATAGCTCTAAAACCCCTGTTGACTTGTACAGACATAAATGACCTCCACGACGGGAAAGTCCATTTTAGATTGGGGCTCTGAGAACTATGTTTTTTGTGTTGATTCTTGATTCTATATTAAAGCATCTCGGTACTCTTACGCTCCCTCGTAACTAACTCAAGAAGAGTAAAACAAAGGTTGTGATTGCATATAGACCAAACCAACCACAGATCGGCCAAACAAGGAGCAGCAATGTAGTAATCTTAGGCAGTTAGGGGTACTGAAGGGATATATACGAGAAAGAAAACCACAGAGCGAAAAGCAACAGCCCATACAAAAGTCGCCCAAAGAGCAGGCCGGCCAATACCATGCGGCTCTCAAACCAGGGCTCCATCTTGAATCCGAATGAGATGCTGTAAGTGAATGCAAAAGGATATCCGGACAGCATGAAATAAACCGCTCCAGTTTTGTGGAACCAGAAGTCAATGACGTTGACCACATGGATGTTTGCCCCGGAGCTCACTGGTGTTCCATGAAAAGCCAAAGGTCATTGTGATAATTGCGCTTCAATTGACCAAGACGCACAATCCCATCCATGCCGTTTCCTCATAGGTAATTCTCGTGTTCCACTGCGAAACACACGAGACTCGACCGAAAATGGCGGGCTTATTGGAATATCCTGAAGTAATCGAGAGCCGAAACTTGACGGTATGATATTCTCTGTATCTTGTCCTGACGTCTGTGGTTGACTTCGCTCGGTAGAAGTTCCTCGAAGCGACCAACTGATGACAGTCGTAAGCAACGGCACAGCGCCACCGCCAGAGATTGTTTTGTCCTCTATGGCTATATCAATCCCGGACGAGACGTCTGCAGCGGATGTCGGAGGCTCTTCGTTGTGACAATCTCTCGAGGAAAATATGGCGAACATATTCAGAAGTGGCGCTGATAGGAGCAATAGTGGCAATATCTGTCCGAATGACCAACTACTGCTGATCTTTGCTCCATTTTCCGCCAACACCTTGGTGAGATAATTTTCGAAGTTTAGAGACATCTTCAACTGGTATGTACCCCAGAACAAGAGAACCAGAAGTCAGTACAGCTAGCTGGTCTGTCAGTCTCCTTGTTTGATTATGGGTAGAAGAGCAACTTTGCCTCTCCTGTCACGGAGTTGAAAAGGTCGACTTGAAGCCGGAGCGCTAGGAACGCAGCTAAGACTACTTGAAGAAGCTGCAAGGCCGACTTCGCCTGTTTCCATATGACGCCATTATTTGACTCGGCAATCACACAGTCGCAGATCTTAGCTAGCCGAACCAGATGGTGTCGAGCTGACTCCCGACACCTCGTTCGGATGTTTCGACGAAGTGCATCGAAGAGACTGTGCGCGAGTTTCAATACCCTGCAAAGAAATCCGAAGAAAAGAAGCACCACAGAGAGCAGCAAAACGTGAAAAGAAGCTTTGCTAGTCAGTGAAGTTGACTTGCCATTGCACAGTTCCCCATCAGTGCCATCCACTTCTGCGGTAGCCTTGCACACATCCCTCTCATACTTGAGAAGAAACAGCCCACCACACTTAATGGTAATGAAACACATAGAAGCTTTTTCAAGTCCTACAAAGTCCCAAGTGAAAAAGCCTGTGGGCACTAAACCCACCAGAAGTAAGACGACAAGCATAAACATGAGCAAAAGCCGGACACATCTCTTCCAGAAATTCAGCAAGAGATAACTCCTTAGGACAACAAGCCAGGAAAGATATGCAACACACGAGAACCATGCTGAATAAAAAATGATTTGCCAGTGGTGCGGTGTCAGGTTTTCGTCCAGGCTCGCGAAGCTGCTGACGAGGTCTGCCGATTCCCGTGACAATCTGAATGTCGTACATGCTGATAACAACTGATGATGATCGTTACATTTCCTTTCTCAAATAAGTATGAGAACATACCTTATCGAAACGCCTTTCCACACATCTTGCGCGGATATCGCTGATAGAAAGGAAACCCAAATGGCAGCCGCAAGACATTCTCCTCACTACCCCACGAATGCAGAAGAGAAACATGTAATCAGCAGGGCTTGCGCTCCAACTTTTCTCCATCGAAATACGATCTTTTGTTTCGACAACTCTGGCGCTTTTGAAGCTGTTGAACCTGTTTATGGACTCTCGGTGGAGGCGATGGATCAAACGTAAGTAAAAAACAGAGAAGGAACAGAAGGAAGACTGCGTACCAAGTCGCCATGTAACTCGCAACAACCTGAAATGAGTCAGTGATAAGCTCAAAGGTATACAAATACAGGATACGAGCTATGCTTTATCGGGCACGACCGGCCAAAGAGGAAGCGAATGGGTAATGTTGCTGAGAAGGCTTTCTTATACCATCTCCGGCGATATTGCTATGAGCTAGGGATATATCTCGTTGTCTGCACAAACCACGGGGTCAAAGGGACAGGCTTTGGTCAGCTTTTCTTGGATATCCAAGATCGCCATGGCGATTGCAACACCCCGAAGTCGACGTCTGAGGGGAGGACTGGAAACTTTGAAAAGATTCAGAGAAACCAAGATGAGCCCATGTTTTCAGGTGAGCAGAATCCCCTGTTATGTATAGATCGGATGGGCAGCTCGAGAATCTCATCTTTACGCTGGTGTCGTGTGATTTAGAGGGACGAAAGTGAAGTAATACATAATATGGAACCAAGTGCTGACGAGCCAGGCTCCCGTCATGGGCAGTGTTTGTCCAACGTTGGCGCTCATATGACGCGACGAGCATACATTTTGACTCCCGAGGGAGCAGGCGTGTGGTAAGCAGCAGACCATGCAAGCCTCTAGCATGTGGTCGGGCCGGTTCAACAAGGCCTTACGAGAAGACTAGCAATGACCAAAACCCAATTGAAGATACGAAAATTAGCAGTATGTGAAGTGAAGTAAGGTTACGTCTGTGGCCCCCCAAAAGTCTTTGCGCTGTGTTTAAAGAAAAGACGCTTGGAATATGACGTTAAGCAACACGTTGAGTAACAGATACCGCGATATACCCGACCCCTTATGCGGCTCTTAGATATCAGGTTGTCAATCAATGTAACATTCCACGGGCTATGGTTATTGACTCTTTCATTCATCCAGTGAAATCATCTTGAAACCTCGACTGTCGAGATGAGAGGCAATAGACGTGTACCCAGGGGCCTTGGAAGCCCGATGCAACATTGAAAGCCGACAGTGACACTCAGCCCTATTCGCTTGTAGAGTACGAAAACTGAAAATCAACTGCAAGAGAGTTGAGGTTGCACCAGTGACCCTGAGCCTCTATTTCAACCAAGGACAGCAGCATCTTATCTTGATAATGTCGCCTCTGAGTCCTGCGCGGTGTAACAGATCTCTGCTCTCTACTCTCTGCTCTCCTGACCGCAAAAGAAGGTAATTTTGGCTCTGCGTAGCATGAACATTATGGTTACAACTTCTTTAACGATGACCCGCAGATGTTCTTACGACGTGGATCACCAGTGTCATGACACTTATGAATGCCGTACCCGCAGAAGCCGACGACAATGTTTCATTCTGCTTTGATTTTCAGCGTCGTTATTTACTGTCAGTATTGCTCAGTATTGTTTATGGTGCACATCATATCCCCCTCACCGCTATAAAGCCAAGACCTGTCTCCTAGATTACTACTCTGTTCTGATGATCATCTTCTCAGTCACTCTCAACCATGGAGGAAACTGAAGTCTTCATGATGAGTCGCTCAAGTTTCAATCTAAACCCAGGTTGAAGGTGTAGATAGCTTGTGGATAACACTCTATTGTGATCAAGATGCGAAAATTTCGAATTTCGAATGACCGAGGTATGAGTGTCTTAGTCAGGCAATCTCCCTTTAAACAGTACTGATTATTGATAATATAGCGCGTACGATGCATCCCAGCTAACACATGTAACTCTGGATCGTCGGCAACAAGACGAAGTACAGGAGCACCAAGGAAAGCCCAGCAAGCAAGACGGCAACCTCCTCCGAACCAAAGTGGAGTCCATACCGCACATTATCCAACTTTTTGTTCCCCGGCGAAGCTGACTGCGGCTGCAGCATGCCCTTGAAACCCCTAGGCCACGGCACCTCCAAGCCCCGATCATCCAAGATCTGCTCCGCCGTGATCTTGGCTCCGGCCATGACGATGGGCACTCCGGTCCCCGGATGCGTGCTGGCGCCAACAAAGTACGCATTCTCCAACCCCTCGGCGCGCGTCTTCGGGCGGAACGCCAGGACGTTGAAGAAGCCGTGGTTCAGGCCCAAGATGGCGCCCTTGTCGAGGTTGAACTTGTCCTCCCAGGTCAGCGGCGTGTTCACAATCTCGTTCGTGATCATGTCTCCCAAGTTCGGGCATCCGGTCCGGGCGCTGACGATCTCGAGGATCATGGCGCGGGCGCGAGCTACGATGGCGTCCCAGTCCTTCTCGTCCGTCGTCAGGCCGTCGGCGTCGCCGTTCTTGGACTGCGAGAGGTGGCCGACCGGGACGAGAACGATAACGGTGTCCTTGCCCTCGGGCGCCGCGGTCGGGTCGACGCGGCTGGGGACGTTGACGTAGAAGCTCGGCTCGTCGGGGAGGGAATGGCGCTTGAAGATTGCGTCGAAGGACTCCTGGTATTGTTCCGCCAAGAAGATGTTGTGTGTGGACAGCTCTGGGACCTTACGGTCGAGGCACCAGTAGAACGAGATGGAGCTGCAGCTCGCCTCTCTCTTTGCTAGCGACTTGTTGTAGTTCGTGATTGTGGGTGTTTGGGGAAGGAGGTTGCTGTAGGCGTAGACGAGGTCGGCGTTCACCACGACGACGTCGGCGGTGAGAGACTCTCCCGACTCGAGCATCACGCCGGTTGCTTTTCGACCGTCGGTCAGGACGCGGGATACCGGTGTGCTCAGGCGGTATTTCACGCCGAGGCTCTCGCCGATGCGGACCAACGCGGCCACGACGGAATGGAACCCACCACGAGGGTACCAGATTCCTTCAGCGAACTCGGTGTACTGAAGAAGAGAGTATGTTGCCGGCGCGTCGAAAGGTGACATTCCCATGTACATGACGGCGAAGGTGAATACTCTCCTCAGCCTCTCCGTCCAGAAATACCTGCTCGCTCTGCTCCAGATGCTCTCGAGCGGATGTAGGCTCACCACATGCTTCACAAAGCTCGGCCTCGCGAGGTTGTAGAACTTGCTGAAGTTCTTGTGAAGCACATCCCTGACCGAGACTTCGTAATGGGTGTGAGCCTCCCTGAGCCACTGCAAATACCTCTCGAAGCCGTCCTTGCCCTCCCACCGCTCGATTTGCGCCTTCATGGTGGCGAGGTCGGACGAGTGCTTGAAGAGCTCTCCGTCGTGGAACCAAATGTTGTAATTGGTCTCACACCGCAGCAGGTCGACACCCGCATCCTTCATCGTCGTGTCCAGATCTCTGAAGGTCTCGTGGAAGAGCTGGGGCAGTAGGAAGAGGGACGGGCCCTGGTCGAAGCGGTGGCCATCGTGGTGCATTAGAGAGCAACGGCCGCCGGTGAATGAGTTCTTCTCGAGGACGGTGACGGAGAAGCCTGCTTTTGCGAGGCGGGCTGAGAGAGCCACGCCGCCGGCGCCCGCGCCGACGACGATTGCTGTCTTGGGCTTTTCACCAAGGGAGGGCATCGTCACGATCTACAGCCTATAAAATAAGATCTGAAGCGATAAAAGTCGTGCGAATTGGCCAATGGGGTTATACAGATGAGAAGGACAAGATAGTCATTGAAGCACACTCACATGCTTACGATATGAGGTCGGGGAGCTTTCGTGGGGAGGCAGCAATATGGGGGGGGGGCCTCAACAGACATTCATACTAGATAATTGTCTCGTCATTGACGCAAAGCATGTGAAGAGACCATCCATTCATTCCCCTCGCATGCCACGGGGGTCCACAAAAGCCACGGGACGGGCAGGGGTGGAATCGTGCGAGGAGAGCTCCGCATCGGCCGGTTCGGAAGAGTGATGACACCTCGACTCGGAGGCGGCTGACGACGTTGCATTTACGAAAGATTCTGTATACCAGGTACGGGTTACACCACCGCCTTGCTTGCACGCCATCCGACTTGGCTCCTACGGCAATATAGTTAGTTGCAAGCAACATGAACCATGGAAGGTTGGAGAGAGTGCCTGGCGGCTGCCAGCAGCAAGGGAACGCCAGCTCGGTTGGGGGGGGGGAAGGGGGGGAGCTATGGCCTCCTTGGCTGGTGTGTGCTACCTACTAAGTAGGCATTGGCATGTAGTGTAGCTGTAACCAGACATGTTTGCTGCGATATATCGTATTCGCAGATCGCTACGTCCAGTTCGGCCCATTAGTGCCGTTGGAGATTTGAGGGAAAGTATCCCATACTGGGACACTTGAGACGCCCCAACGCCTCTTTCGGCCTCCCGGCCGGTAAATAATTCACCGCGAAAGCGTCATGACCTGATTCACCCTCAGCTCACCTTCTCTAAAGACGCGTTACAAAAACACCACAATTGCCACACGGAACAACGTCCCCGACACGCCACGTTTTGACACATGGTCAGAGGTCTGTCTAGTCCTGCCGCCAACAAAATAATTAGCGACCATTCTTGCTAGGTCCCGTCCATTAGCTTCTCAACTCCCCTCCCGTCGGTCGCCCGCAGGCTAACGAGAATCCCTGGCTCCGATCAGAAGAAATCTTGAAGTGTGCTTTAGGTGGAAGCACAAAATCCCATCCACTTGTTTCTTTCTCCTCCTCGAAACGCATGTGGTCGTCATAGACTTTTTTGCTTCTGTAGGAGAGGAGCTCGGGGTACAAGGCGTGCATTTGCACCAACCATTTCCAGCCACCTGCACCTTGCCTCGCCTTAGGTAGCTTGCTGCACTTCACCTCAACAATTGAACGCGCTAATTACCCCGTCTCTGCATCTAGCCTTAGCCTTATCATCCCTACCTAGGTACCTTGAGGTGCCTTGCCCGAAGTGGCCCCAATCCTTCGCGCGCTATATATCCGAATCGGGAAAGAAGCTCTATCGACGGGCGAAGCTGCAAGTCCAGCTTCTCCCTCCCTTCGGCCTCCAAATTTCGAACGAGTCCGAGTCCCGAGAAACAACCAGCCGAGTAAGTACTCCGGAAGGGACCATCGGCTTCGTTTTTTTCAATTCGGGTCAATTCAGTTCCTCCGGCCGGTACATTGGCCGATCTTTTCGTTGCAGACGGGAACCAAGGGTACACAAACACAACGGTGACCTTGACTGCAACAAGATAATCAAGCTGGCCCAGGTAGCTTTGCATGGGTCTGCTACATCAACAGGCCAAGTCTCTCGCTAAATTGTTGGTCATCTTTGCGTCAACACCTACCTACTGGAGCTGGCCTGCCTCCCAACGTCTGCCTTGTCTTGTTTTTCTAGCAATTCTGGTGGCGGTTGGATAACCAAAGGGCTACGCAGTGGGAGCCGTGGAGACACCTAGCCTCATTTTTTAATACGTTGCAGCATCCTCAACACCACCCAACCTGACCTTATGAGGCTTCAGCAACTATTGCAGCTGTGCTAAGAAAAGTTCACGATTCAGCCCAAAATGGGTTACGACTACGCGCTGGTGTAAGTTGCCGCAAGTGTGCTTGTCTGGACGCACTCACTGACGCTCACAGCCACATCAAGTACACCATCCCTTTGGCAGGCTTGCTCACCTTCTTCTCATATCCACTGTTCACTCGTCTCGATGTCGTGAGAACGCTTTTCATCGTCACTATTGCCTTTACGGCTACTATTCCATGGGATTCATACCTCATCAGAACTGGTATCTGGACTTACCCTCCTAATGCTGTCTTGGGACCAACCCTATTCGACATCCCGATTGAGGAGCTCTTCTTTTTCATCATTCAAACCTACATCACTGCTCAGCTCTACATCATCCTCAATAAGCCCGTCTTGCACGCGCAGTATCTCAACTCGCCAGATACTGTCCCACGATGGATCAAGCGCGGAAAGCCCGTCGGCCAGGGTGTTCTTGCAGGTAGCATCGCGCTTGGTGTGTATCTCATCGCAAAAGAGGGTGAGGGAACATACCTGGGCCTGATTCTCGTCTGGGCTTGCTCCTTTGCCCTCTTCATTTGGACCATCACCGCTCACTTCCTCCTGGCTCTACCTCTGGCATGCACTCTTGTCCCCATCATTCTTCCCACAGTGTACCTCTGGATAGTGGATGAGATGGCGCTTGGCCGCGGGACTTGGGCTATTGAAAGCGGAACCAAGCTTGAGTTCAAGCTCTTTGGAGACCTGGAAATCGAGGAGGCTACCTTCTTCCTGGTGACCAACATGCTCATTGTCACTGGAGTGGCTGCCTTTGACAAGGCCGTTGCTGTTTGCGACGCCTTTCCCGACAAATTTGACAAACCGGCCGATGCTTTGTCCATGTCTTTGCTGCGCGCCAGAGTCTTGCCTGCATCAAAGTACGACATGCAGCGAATCTTGGGCATTCGTCAAGCGGTTTCCAGGTTGGCAAAGAAGAGCCGCAGCTTTCATCTGGCAAGCTCAGTCTTCCCTGGCCGCCTTCGCATCGACCTGACCCTGCTGTAAGCTGAACCTCCCCAAGTCGATGAACTCTTTCTGACTAGAACACAGCTACTCGTACTGCCGTCTGGCTGATGACCTCGTCGATGAGGCCAAGACACCCGAGGAAGCCGCCGTGTGGATCTCCAAGCTCGACCGCCATCTGAGCCTGCTGTACAAAGATCCGGACTCGACCTCGGCGCCTCTCGCCTCTCAGTATGCCGCAGAGAACTTCCCCGCCCCGGCCCTCTCAGCCCTGGATCTCCTCCCGTCCTCCCTGATCCCTCGCGAGCCCCTCGCCGAGCTTCTCAAAGGCTTCGAAATGGACCTCTGCTTCAGCAGCAACGCCTTCCCCATAGCCACGCCGGAGGACCTCGAACTCTACGCCGCCCGCGTCGCCAGCACCGTGGGCCAGTCTTGTCTCGAGCTCGTCTTTCGCCATTGCAAGCACAACCTGCCGCCGTACATGCAGGCCTACCTCCGCAACACGGCGCGCCAGATGGGCCTCGCCCTGCAGTTCGTCAACATCGCCCGCGACATCGCCGTTGACGCCAAGATCGGCCGCGTCTACCTGCCCACCTCGTGGCTTAAGGAAGAGGGCCTCGCACCGGAAGACGTCCTCAAAGACCCCAGGAGCGAAGGCGTCGCGATAGCCCGCGGCAAGATCCTCGCCAAGGCTTTTGAGCACTACGGCGAGGCCAGGGACTCGATGAAGTGGATTCCCTCGGAGGCGCGCGGCCCCATGGTCGTCGCCGTGGAGAGCTACATGGAGATCGGCCGGGTGTTGGTGCGCAAGGGCAACGCTTCTGCCGCGGATGGCACCGGACGCGCCACGGTGCCCAAGTCCCGTCGGGTCTGGGTCGCATGGAGCACGCTGATGTTGGCCTAGGTCACTCGCGTTCTCACCCCTTTCTTCCTTGCCTTTCATTCTCAGTAATTAGTAGCATTCTAGAGGCATTAGAGAGCACGGCGTTAGCGATAGCCCAATTCCAAAAGTTCACGTAAACATTAGGTACCTCGTGTGTCCAATGCTTCAACCCGGTGAAATCAGTCACATCATGTATCTGCCCCATAAGCATTGGAGTGCCGTCCAATCGCACCTCATCTTGTGGCGGTGACATCACGGCCTAGCCCGCCCTTGTTTAGCCCGTGCGCCCATGTGGTGGTGGTCAGTGCTTCACCGAAGCTCACCAATCAAGAGCTCCACCAAAAACCCAACGACCAAATTGCAACCACCACGCATTTCACGACCGCCAACCGCATCCGCCCATCGCACTGCGCAGCCCCTCCCTAAGCTGCCTCATAGCAGCGCACAGCTCCAATTGAGTCGCTCGAATCAACCGCCACACAGCAAAACGAAGCGATGATACCCAGAACAGCGACCCGCCGTCTCTTACGGGAGCTCTCCTCCCCGCGCGCCCTGCACCTCCGTTCCATCACCACAACACGACATTCCCTCCTCAAAGCTCAGCAGCCTCCACCACCACCTCCTCCTCCTCCTCCGGGCAGCATCCCGCAGTCGCAACAAGCAGCAGCCTCCGCCGCCCTCCAAAACCTCTCCCACCTCTCGCCCGCCCAGATCACAGCCCTCTTGACCGCAGCGCCAGGCCCGCAGCAACAACATCATCAACAACCTCCTTCTTCTCCTCAAACCCCCCAATCCCTGCTCTCGACCCGCCTGCGCAAGGTCCTCTGGGCCGTCCTGTTCTTCGGTCTGGGCTATCAAATCACCGAAGACCAAATCTACCAAATCCGCCTCTTCATGCCCTTCAAGCAGGAGCCGCTCGACTTCTCCCCCGAGGACGCGGCCGGCGTCCGCGAGGAGGCCACCACCCAGTGCCTACAAGAGCACCCCCTCCTCCGGGGCATGGTCCCCACGGCGTCGACGACGCCCGAGGGCGGCCTCGCCCTTCGGCCCACGAGCTGGGACATGTGGGAGCCCTACTCGGACTTCCCCGACCACCACAAGGCGAAGCACCTGTGCGCCGGCACCCTCAACGACCCCAACGCGCTGGGCCTCGTGCACATGGTTTTCCGCAACAGGTACACGGGGGAGATCGTCGTGGCCGTCATGTTCGGGCACAGCACCACCGGCTGGCCCGGCGTCGTGCACGGCGGCATGCTTAGCACCATCATGGACGAGGCCATGGGGCGCGTCGCCGCGCTGAGCTTCCACGCCAACACGGCCGTTACGGCCAAGCTGCAGATGGACTTCAAGGAGCCCGTCACCCCCGGCATCCCGTACGTCGTGAGGGCGAGCAAGGTGGTGCCCGAGCTGCAGAAGGGGACCCCCGACGCCGAGGACAAGACGGATCGGAAGCTGTATATCCACGGCCGGATGGAGGGCCCCGCGGGGGAGTTGGTTCTCGAGTCGTCCGGGCTGTTTGTCGTGCCCAAGGGGGTTGACGTGCAGCCCTTGGGCAAGAAGTTTTGAGAAAGGGGTGGGTGGGTGGTTTTTGCATTGCCACGGCGTTCTGGAGGATAACTGCGAGATGCGTTAAAGAGTTTCTAGAAAAAGACGCGGATGTAGGATATGTAACGATAGGCTTCCCGAGGGCGAGGAAGGGTGAACGGGGGTGTAGCGACGTCGATACTAGAGGCCATTTTTTTCTCCTCGTTGAACGCGGTCGAGAAACCCGAGGATTATACCCCTGAACAGCGACACGTTGTGAATCTTTTTTCAACTTCAGATGTGTCGTCCCGTTTTGGAGCTACTACTACTACTACTGCGTTTCAAGATTTTCTACCATGCTTCACAACGGCTTCCGTGTCCGTGTCAACGCAGGTGTCGTCATGCTGAGAGGGTTTTCCGTAAGTCGATTTTTACAGGTCTCCTACGACAGCCGCGTAGTGCAAACCATGAGAAGAGAAGAGAAGTGATCGAGTCCCCGGAATGAGTCCGAATACCGACGACCAGGGACACAATTGCAACAACCAAGGACGTGACTGACACTGAAGTCAGAGGCAATTCTGAGCGAATTTGGCCCCTGGAACTTTCGGTAACATGACGAAGCAGCGCAGCGCAGCGCAGCGCAGCACAGCATCAGATGCAGGAATCCATCCCTCTCTCCACTGTGCATAGAAGCCGAAGTACATCTTCAGCAACAACACCTCGAGCATGCCGCCGACCTTCACCACCGTGGCGGGGTTTACGACCAAGATTTGCAGCCCTCCTGACCTTGCATTGGTGCCCTGGGCCGCATCATCTGTCTTATACGTATGTTTATGGAGCTTTAGTATGTGGTCCCGTCAACCGAAAGTGGTAGTATCATGTACACATCGAGAAGAAAAAAATTTCGATGAACCAATGCTAGATATAGTAGTATGTGAACAAATCAAATATCCGCTGTGTGTACGGGTAGCGCTATAGTACAGGTGGATAAACAATCGCGCTGGTCATGGTCTAAAAACCCATTGCCATGATAATTCTACAATGTCCATAAGATGATCCACTTCGAAGTCATCGTGCCCATGCCATGTTCCCAACCGACAACACGTTGCTTCCATCATCTCGGCCAACCGGTTTCGCGTGGCTTCCTCATCCCTTTTGCGGACTCTCTGTTCCTAACCTGTTGAACTCTCAAACACCAAGAGCGGTGTGTGGGCTTAGCTGAAATGCCCGTATCACCGAGGCCATGGGCGACGTGACCCATTGAATCGTCTTCGCATACGATGCTGGGCTGTAGGATTTCGTACTGCTGGCGTCGGCAATTGAATCCAAAACAGCGGGTTGAGCGCGGCCCATTGTGATACTAGGAGGCTGTACTGGTAGTAGAGAATGTCGTCGGGGTTGTTGAAATATTCCAGGGTTCCGAAGCCGCCACGGTTGCCCCGATAGCCACCTCCTCGCATACGATGCCGTGCCGCATTATCCTAGTTCGTTGGCCACGACGGTGGATGGCTCTACATCTGCACGTTGGTCGTGGCCCATTGTGGATTTGGTTGACTGTGCTGCATGTAGTAGGAATTATTGAAACCTCCACGGTGTCCGAAACCGCCACGGTTGCCGCGGTAGCCACCTCCCCCACGACCGCGACCGCTACGGTAGCTTCCTCGGAACCCTCCATTGGACCTGTATGCCTGCGGTCCGTCAGGGGGCGATCGAGAGCCCTGTGCGTTGCTTCCTTGACCCGATGTGGCCGAGGATGATGCGAAGCCACCGTTCGAGGGTGCGTTCGGCGGTCCCCGAGGACCCCCACCGCCGCCACCGTTTCCTTGATTGGAGTTGCCCCTACCTCTCCTACGGTTATTAAACGTCCGGCGGCCGCTCTTAGGCTTCCCTTCGACAGAGAAATCAATCTTCTTCACCGGCTCTGTGACCATCTTATTGTCGCTGAGATGAAGACGATCCAAGTCCTCTTGTGGGGTAGTCCACAGCTGGAAGACATTCTCTAGTTTATCGAGTTGGCGCGTCTCGATGACCCACGCCTTGACGTACTCGCCGTCCTTGTCGTAGTCGAAAGCCTGTTTGACAGGGTTGAAGATTCTATTATCGCCTCTCGGATCGTTGCCAACGCCCGCGACGTACTGCCAGTTGGACCAATTGGAGCTCACGTCGTAATCCACCAGGAGATACTCATACCACTCGGCGCCGTAGCGCCAGTCGATGCCCAAATGCTTAGTCAAGAATGAAGCGACGTTTTGGCGCGCTCGGTTGGATGTGTACCCGGTGTGAAGCAACTCTCGTTGCGAAGCGTCGATGAGGCCCATGCCAGTAGTGCCTTCGAGAAATCTTTGCAGCGTCCTCCTAATTTCTTCAACAGATGAGCCAAGGTTATCATCGTTTATAACGTGATCCGCGTTCGCGGTCTTCCACTTTGGGGTGTCGTCTTCCTTGAAACCGGTGACACGGAAGAGTTTTCCGCCAAATTTCCTTGTACACAGTCGCATGTAATCTCGCCAGAGGAGCTCGAACCGGACCGCTTTCGTGCCTTCATTCTCTCCCTTCCCGTATCCTGGGACATCCTTGAAATCTTCCTTCTGGCCGTCCTCAAACTGAACCAGAGCCTCATGAATCTGTCTTGATGTAAGACAACCCAAGGCAAGGTAGGCAGAAAGCTTGGTACTGAAATCAACGCCGAGCAGTCCGTTTCGCGTGTCCTTGTACTTAGACATAGCACCTGACTTGACGAGATGGTCGAGACGTCGTAGAGCGTCACCCTCACCACCAGTGAAGGGGTGTACAGACTTGGCATTTTCGGGGAACTTGAGCTCGTCGGTGAAGGGGCTTGTGAGGGGCTTCAACAACGCTGATTCCAGCTCATCGTACTTGGAGGGTATCTCGAATGGTGATCGCTGAGCAGGGATGACAGACTGATCGGGTAACGGTGGAATAGAGTTCTTCTGAGGCCGGGCAAGGGTTGGTCGCGGCTTCTCGCGTAATGGCTCTTGCGTTTTCCGGAAAGCGGTGAAAACGTTGTCTAGATCTCCTGCGCTTTTCAAGCCGAGATCGCGGCTGGTGGAATAGGTTATTATTATTATAGAAGCGTTGATGGTCCAGGTGAAGACTTACTCATCGATGAAGTATTTCTCGTCCTGCCACATCTTGAAGGTCACACCATGCTTTGAGCAAGCAGTGGACACGGCCTTCTCGTCCTTCTTCTCTTCGACAGCCTCCTCGGCAGTCATCCACACCGCGCCAACCTTTTGCTTCTTGTCGGCGAGTCCTTGTAGGAGGTCGTTGATGACATCGCTGAACACGCCTGCCCTTAGGCACAGGCCGCTGCCAACGCCATCCAATGAATCCTTCAAGTTCCACACGGATTGGGCAATGAATTTGGCGCGGTGAGGGCCGCATCTCCAGAAGTTGCCAATCTGGCTGCGGGCCTCTGGATAGGGGGACTTGCTGCCATCTCGAATCAAACCGGAGATTTCGACCTGGTGGGCCGGAAAGACGTAGACTGGGAGGACATGGGTAAAGCCGTGGTCTGAAACAGTCGCGAGGTGGTGGAATATAGGATTGTCCGCAACACGTAAATCGTGGCGTAGTAGATAGATGAGGATATTTGTTGCAGCCATCGCGGGCAGAGATTGAGTCCTAACCGACCAACTAATGCTACGCAGAGGAGTATCGGTTTTGTTCTGATCTGTGTTTTGGTTTGGTGTTTTGTTAGGTTAACAATTCAAGGTTGTCGTTCAAAGTACTGGGTGGAATTTAGGGGTGATGATGGACACAAGGCAAAGAATGGCGTCTCGACAAATGGAATATGGGGGAGCGAGAGGAGTGAGTTTTGTTGAGTGATGATGATGATATGGAGTCTAGACCAGAGTCATGGCGTAAGAGAAGCCGTTAGATCTGCTTTAGCTCCCGACCAGCTGGAAAGGAGGCTAGCTTTGGAATTGCCACAACCCGAGGAAGAGGACTAAGGTGGACTGCAGGCTTGGGCAAGGCGCCGGGGGCAGTGCTGCGTAGGCGATGGACGGGATGTGGCCTTTGATAATGACAAGGGTTTCTTAGGGCAAGGCAGGACCCGGTGAGTGTCGCCGAAGTACTTCAGTAGGAGCAGGAGGGGAGGTTAGGTTCGCCCCGATTGGAATGACGCAGCTGCCGCTAAATCCAGGGGTCTTGCTGCGATTGCGATGCGATGGTACTTCTAGGTAGGGTGGTCGGACGATGAGGCTGCAAGCGCCTACGGCATCGACTTTTAGGTTAGAAGATCGGGATATGATGGGAAAGTCTTGACCTCAGAGCAAGATTGATTCCTTTTGTGTCGAATGCCAACGTGACCGTGGTGCTTCAGCGAGATTTCGTCGTTTTCCGTTTTTGGACCGATCGAGAGAGGGAGCCCGTAATGTGAATGGAGCTCTGCAGAGATTCAAAAGCGGAACACAGACTACCTACTGCTGAAGACCGGGGCCGGGTCTCCTGGAAGTGATGCACACTGCAGGCAGGGTCAAGCTTCCCTCCACCAAGAAAGCTCAACCTGGAAGGTTCACGGCGCAAGCCCGCTTCAATGTGGAGTGGAGCGCGGCGTATGGCGTCCGGCGTCGTCAGGCAATAAGCGTGTATTTTAGGGCACCGGATAACCTTGGTCGTTAAAAGGATAATCCGAGAAGGAAGTATGTTCGATGTGTCAGGTACTCAGTACAGTCTGAATGATTCCTTCGGGGTGATTCCCGATGCTCTTTTGGTTGGGGTGATCACACACGCGCGCAGTTCCCAAATCTTTGCCTGAGGTGATTTGCACAACCCGTGGTGGATTGGATTGGACCCTGAGATATTCTTACTGAAGTAAACCATTTGGGTCTAGACCCCCGGCAGCCCCAGAGCCCCTAAAAGGAGCGGGCCCCCTCGATTTGGAATGCCATATCAGGCGATTCGGCAGGAAAATTACTTCAGTAGCACCTTTACTAAGAGCAGCCGTTTCTCAATAAGGCAATGAAAGAAGACGATGACTATTGACGGGACATGGGAAAGCCAGACTGCTGGGCTGGGTATAGTAGTTGATGACTGGGAGTCGACATGGGTCGAGCGGCGCGAAGGACTCACACCAGACTAGGTAGGGGAACGGAGAAGAGAGCGTCGATCGGATGATATGATTGATCGATGACCACGTCCACGACAACTTTCAGACGTGCGAGGGAAAACCGAGGGGTGTGCGCAACGCTACACTGCAGCGCTGTGCATTGTCGTGGCAGTCGATGGGCACGGCGATGGCATGGCGATGGCGGCGTGATGGGAAAGATGACACCGAGATCGAGAAGGGACGTCTGATGCAGACAAAAAGTCCGGGGTTGTTGAGATCGAGTCCACCCGACCCGGCTTGGGCCTGGAAAAGGCGGGGCTCTTTCCGCTGACGCCCCTCCCAGCCCGTAGGTCGAAGCCAGCCGGCGCCAGGCGTTGCTCCGAAATGGAAACAGGTACCCTAAGAGGTAAGGTAGTTTCCCATGTCAAACCGTATACATGGGAAACCTAAGGCACCTACCTACCTACCTACAAGCAAGGCATGTTCCAGGTCGAAAGTCACTCCTCTTCTAGACGATACAGAGAAAGTCACTCCTCTAATTGACGTTCCCGACATGAGGATTCCCATCACATTCCATCCTTTCAAAGTTGGACCTCAGTCCCCGGCCCATCCATCGCTAATTACAGTACGCTCGTGTCAAGCATTCCACTCTCAGCACGGAAGCCAACTGCACCTATCTTCCCTGTCTGTCATGGTCGCGATGGAGCTTGGGGCAGGCTGCGGCGGCTCTGTAGATATGATGAATCATCGACACCATCTCATCCGCCGCTTTGTTCCCGGGTTTCATTTGCCTGATGCTGTCCTGCCTGGGCTACAGCTCCGGTCACTCGGCCGATTGTTGAAGACCGAACCCCCTGGGAACATCGGCACAACCACAACCACAGCCTCTCTCGGCTTGTCATTTAGGGGGGGCAGCTGCACGCATATCGAGTCAACATTTGTCCCGCCCCTCGTGTCAGCGCTGGTTGGTGACGGTACTGTGCGCCGCGCAAGTTTTCACCACGAAGAGGATTCAGGGACAGCTACCTTGGACAGACAGAAAAGCTGAAAAGACTCTCGAGGTTCACGTTGTCCCATGGCTCATTCTGAGTCTTTAGCTGCGGGCGCTCTCTAGTCTCCAGACTCCATCACGTCGCATTCGAGTTACGGGCCCTCTCGTGTATCAGAATGCAGCACAATTGGGCCGCCAAAACCTGACAGAATTTCAGAAGTAGTACGTACCCAAGTCAATCTCACTTTGGCCTCTCTCAGTCCGGTATTTGGTCCCTTACTACAGTATTTTCCCTCTGCAAGGTTGGAACTTGGCAGTGCCTTATCTTAATTTGGATTACCTTCAATCACCTTACCCGAGGCACATGCCGTTGCTGCTGGACCTCGAACCCCTGGCCAAGGCAGTCTCATACACCACCTTCGATCTGCAATCACAGCTCGACCTGCCAGCATCAGAGCTCCAAGAAGGCTTTCGCCTGCTGACAACGTGGTCCTAGCCAGCGACACCCATTTTTTATGACGAACTCAATTGAGTGTGTCCACTTACCGCCGGTCCGGGTGACGAGGCCAGACCGAAATAGCCGAGTCCCCGATGACAAGTACCCGGAGCCCTCGATCAGCGTGCACGATGCAATGCTCGATCCTCAGACGGCCTCATCGACGGTCGCGCCAGAGGCCCGCGTTTGTCATGCAGTGCCATGCCTTGTCCCGCCGTCCACAGAACCACCCGGTTCCCATTTCCTGGGCCCTTGATCCTGAACCCGCAATCACACCGTCAGCACTTCGATGTAGAAGTAAAACGTGCGCTGGCTTGCTTCTCGGCTCTTGAGCAAAACGGCGCCCCGCCGCCAGCCAGCGAACACCCGTCGTTGCACTGCAGTCACGGGTTTCACCTTCGCCAACGTGGTTACTGTTTCTTCTTCCCGAAGTTTGTACGACAACAACTCCGCACATAAGGTAGGTCGTAGCAGCCTGACCGCGATACGAAGGTTATCATTGCGACTTCGATATCGGCGCCCACATTTACCTTGATTTGTGTAGTGTACAGACAGACAGGCGCGCCTGGACGCTGCTGGATTTTCCAAAAGGAGCTCCTTGCATCGATTTTCATTTACAGCACATCGTGGGCAGACTTCTTCGTCGATCTGAACTCGGTCAAGCGTCTCTCGCCATCGGATGTTTCCGACCGGAGTTTCCCGCCCGGGCCGCTGCTCCCTCTGGCTCGAATCGTCAACCTGCTCCGGCAATCCAGGCCCGCCCAAAACCGGCAACGACCGCCATCAGCTCCGTTGCTCGGAGTCCCCGTCCCACAGTTGTCAATCTCCGGATCGGGGCTCGGGCCCGGCGCCGAAACCATCACTGATTTGCCATCGATTTCCGCATTCTCAAATCTCTCATGGGAGTTGTTTTCATCACCAACAATTCCATCCACGTACGTCATGCATGGTATATACACTGTCATCCCGTATCCGACAAGCCCCTTTCCCTCGTGCCCCCCCCACAACCACCCCTTTTACCATGCCTGCAGGTCTTAGATCCCTTGCTGCTGCAACCATACGCGCGTGCCTGGCATGCTATTGTCCCGAAGCGAGAGTTCCTCACGTCATCGTTCCAGACTTTGCAGTTCGGTCGCATACAAGTCGCATGATTTCTCCCACGCTTCGGTACGGGTTTCTTGCGGTTCGACTGCGGTCCAAACGTCGTGATCGACCGGATAAAAATGGAAAATTACCCAGCAAGCAGGATAAACTTAGGCTGCAAGACAGTCGGCCGAAACGGTTGTTTTAGGCGGATTGAGTCCGTAGAGTTTGAGAGATGATGAATCGATAACGAAAAAATGGCTGTCAGCCACCGAAAAGTCAGTTCCACGTCTGAAGCCGCTGCGCGCGCTTACTATGTGGAGCTGTGCCGTACCAGGGATGGGTGATTCGAGACCACGGTTCTACCCCAAAGATTGACTTCGGCGGCAACTATGTCATCATACTCCTCGGCTTGTTGAAAACCGCCTTTCGCGCACTAGCTAACCGTCCGGGATGGCATTGGACACCTTATTCCGGGACCGCCCGTTAAATGGCGACAATTGGGCGAGAAGCGTGATTTGTGGCAAGAAGGCACCACTCACTGATAGTGATTCAGCTCACGCCTGGTTGCGCTGTCGTGCGAGGGCGACTTTTCCTTGATCTCGATGTCCGGCAGTCAAGACAAATCTGCTCTGCAATGACGCAGCTCAACTGTAGCCGACCCGGGTCTTGCAACGCTGTCAGCAGCACCTGTGCTCGCGCGCATCGTTGGAAATGTGTGTGACTTCGTCATGGAGCATGTTCCAGGAGGGTTGAGAATCCAATGGTGCCCCAACTGGCGCAACTGCGCCTAGCAGGTCAGCGACTCATGATGCTTTCGGAATAAACTCCGGTATTCGTTCAACCAGGTGCCTGGGTTGAGGGTGTCTTGCCTACAGCTTGCCAGATCTGGTGCCGGACAGACAGCAACGTCAGTCAGAGACAGTCGAGTTCGCCGCGCGGCCATGCTTAAGACCTTGGAAAGCGACGAGTATCCTCTTCGACCATTGAGGCGGTCCAATGGCTGTGTCGCCATGGTCAGAATTCAGCACGACACGCTCAGGACCACTTACCTACCGAGCTCGAAAGTTTTCATTCTTGCCGCCGCAGCACATTTGTCATAGAGCTTTGCTATCTGAACCTGTTGTCTGACTGGTTGCAACTGAATCCAGGTATTTCGTAAGAAGGCCTCCTAAATCAGTCTGCGAATCTCCGATTTCGTTCACACAGCAAAGTATCCTTGACAATCACGGCCGTCCTTGTATGTTGGTATCTGGCCCATCTGATGATCCCTCGGCCAGTCAGAACAGGAACTTAGGCAACGCATGAGCATCCGTGGAGATCATCGCCTGGACTGGATGCCACTCACCAGCCCCTAGTTGGCACCATTTGAAAAAAAAAAAAAAGAATCTACACGACAGAATCATCAATGGAATTGCGTGATGCTTTTGTGATTATACTCAACCGTATACCCCTAGCTAGACGGGGGCCAACAGCCCAACTACCCCACGCCCAAAGTTTGCGGTTACTTCACCGATTGTTCCTAAATCCAGATTTAGCGCTGTCCTTCGTCTTCGCCGATATTTGTGTGTATGCGGCCTCGCATTGCCGTACGCTCTGAAGCTGTGTGACGTTGGTCGACTCCTCAAAGCTACAGAACACGGTATCAATAGGGCTCCGCCACATCAGATAATTAGTATCCCGATAATAGGGGACTACCAGATCTTGTAGGGAGAAGTCATCTTGTTCTCGGTCGAGGTTTATGTATGATATCAAATCGCTGCCAGCATCCTACGAGCTTGGTTTACATCATCTGTACACTCCAGTCCACTCCAAGACCCCTTTCCTTCCTTCAATACAAACCGATGCCTTCATCTGGTTGCGAAATCATACAACCCGCAAATGCCCTTTGACCAAGACCTTGACGACTGACGTCGAGGCCACTGCCACAGACCCACAACGACGCTACGAAGCACCCTCGTGTGAGGGTGCTGCGACCAAGGCCACCGTAGAGCTTGGGCTGTCCGATGCAAGTCATATGTTTCCGAGAAGTTTAAGATGTTGTTCGTCATTCTAGTTAGCTCAGGCGTCTTTTTGTTGGTACTTAAAATGCGCTGCGTTGTAGTAATACCAAAACACATTTGACTGTTTAGGTCAGCCTGTTGCTTGTATGGTGTGACTGTGACATGAGTCTTTGGGTTTGGGTTTGAGGAAATCCATCCACGCCATACGCGGACATGAAGCCGATGTCACGCACTCTACTCGGCGTTCTTCATCGTTGTCGATTTAGTGATTATTCCGCAGCGTATGCGAGCAAGAGTCTCACCAAACGATTGTTACACTTTCTACGGGAATCGCGTGGATTCATCATCTAGCCATTGGGCTTGTCTAACCGCAGTAAACGACGACAAGCAATACAATAATTTACTTGACTGGCATAATGGGGTGTGTGATGCCCTTTAGTACCCACCCAGTAACCAATTCTACCGGCGTCTCATCACGACAATCCGGCTTAACTATTGATTTAAAGAGTGAGACGATCATCTGGACAAGAATCTTGCAGCAATGGCGGCGATCCCTGATCATTTGTATGGCAGCCTGAAGTAATTTTGTAGTCATGCAGAACAGCCCGTCAATGTTCGGGTATCACCGACCTCCTCATGTGCCATGATTATCCTTCCCTCGGCGTCCCCCCCAAAGGTCCTTCTTCCGCTCTTCTTCTCTTCCAAAGTATTGAGGACGTGCTTCTTCCGACGCGGCGTGCCATCTTCCTCGAGAGGTAACCACGGTGGTTGTTGTAGGATGGTCACATAACCTGTCTTGCGTCATGGACAATTTCTCCACACGCAAAGTATTCACAAGTATTGTCGGGCATGACTTGCCCTGATATGAGATTTTTCTGTGTAAGCATAATAGTTTATAGGTTTGTGCGTTTTCGTGTAATTCTGCGCGAGGTATCAAACATATTAGTGGACGCGAATCTGCGTGGGCTGTTACCTGCACGTAGACCTCCTTGCTCGAACCCCATCTCGGCGGAGAAAAGCGCACAAGAAGGTCATTATGCATGGGACATATTGGGCAGGTCAGCCTTTTTGAAGCTGCGACGTTCCATCTTGGATGTTTGGATATCTCTGTCGCATCAAAAGCTTCGCATTAAAGCCCATCCATAGGCACGGTAGATCTCTCCATATCGATGGACAACCAACCGGATGGTTTTTGGGGTTACCAGAACGGCCGCTGTGGTTGCCATGAAGTTGTCCTCGAGGGATCCAGCCTGTGACGTTTCAGCTCTGTATGTAGATTGTTCGCTGTGTTGACTTGGAATCCCGAGTCGTTGGTACCGTTGATATACCTATACACTCTCATGCCTAGAATGGTGACACGTTGGCGTTCTGGAAAACAGGAGTAGGTATATATTTGAGATGGCTGGCGCTATACCAGAACTCACAGGTACATACCGTTCTCCCCTCACTCATTCCTCATATCATCATTCGATTAGCAATTGGTCTTTCATTCCTTTCTCATCAGAAATCTGACTCGTGTTATTGTCGCCCTGGGTGTACACCCCTTTTGAGAACGACGAGCACGCGGCCTTGGTTGGTACTTAGTTGATGTTGCAAGTAAAGGCCTGGGTGATGAAAAAATGGTTCCTAAGCTGACCTCCACTGACGCAGCTGCCCGCTTTAAAGATTCTGCTTTGAGAAATGTATGTTATTTAATCTGCTGAAGTGGAAGGCAAGAGCTCACGCAGGAGTAGTTAAGAGAAGTCGAGGGTTCCTCTTCTTCTTCTTCTTCTTCTTCTTCTTCTTCTTCTTCTTCTTCTTCTTCTTCTTCTTCTTCTTCTTCTTCTTCTTCTTCTTCTTCTTCTTCTTCTTCTTCTTCTTCTTCTTCTTCTTCTTCTTGGGAGATTACGATATAAACCACTCAGTTGTTTCCAAGACATTCCCACTTTACGTACAGCCGAACCTAGACGACGCTGCAAACTGTGTCATTTTACAACTTTTGCCGTTGTTCGAGGCTAATAAGGGAACAACGGTGGCGGACGAAGAACGACGACTGATCCCTTGGCAAGCAGAAGGGATCTTGGACATCTTCAGATGATGTAGATTAACAAGCCCAGTAGATTCTTGACTGAAACACGGATAAAAGCAAATACATGCTTGAAAAGCAGAGAAGAGAACATCTGCTCGTTGCGCCCCTCTTATACTCAAGCTTCAGACTCTTCATGCTTTATCTATGGCCAGCGGACTGAAACTATATATAACACGAAGAAGAGGGTCCTGTACAGACAATGAACTTTTCTCTTCCTCTCCGTTATGGGGTTTAAGAGTATAAGGATGAAGGCTGATTCCTCTTCTCCAACAAACAACCGCAGGCAGCAATCATGTTGCCCATCGGTCCCGATCACTTCAGTCAGCGCTTTACGAGCAGGGATCACTCCGCGCCACTTCTCTCACCTTCTGTTTTCCGGGCAACTCCTAAACAATGCCCCAAGATTGGGAGGAATACCAAAAAGACGCTGACGGACGAAGGTAGTGACCGGCGCTCGGTTTACACATGATATCGTCGGTACATCATACGTCATGCTCAGGTGGAGAATCTTGAAGACAGCCATCATCCCGGGGCAAAGTTGGCGAGCTTCCTCGCTGACTGAAGATGAGGGAAATGCATTATTCTCTGTGAAGGAAGAACTGCGACAGGCACGATATCGTCCTGATATACCCCTCCCCATCCCGCGAGTAGCTTCCAGCATGGCTTGCGAGAGGGGACGGCAAATGCAGCAATCCCGAGACGACTGAGAGCACGGCGTTTTGAATGAGCCTGGAAGACGACACGCAGCTGTAATTGTCTTCTCTCAAGTCTAGAGGTTGAAGGAGCAATGGAGGAATTCGATCTGGCAACAACCGGATGGCTGAAGCGCGACTCGAGCGAGCCCAACGACGCACCGGGAAACTCCTTAAATTTCATTCACACTCAAGCCAGCCTCTTTCGGAAGACCGGACTCGAGAGAGACAGGGAAGCAGCTTCCTTCATTCTAATCATTTGTTTTGCTGCGGTTTACGACTCTCGGGGTCTTTGCCCATTTCCGAGGGATGTAAGGCGAACGCTCCAACGCGAGAGCAAGTGACAGACGTTGACATCTTACGCCGACAAGCCCACGACAACTTGTATTCATTACACTTTCTATGCATCAACAAACCGTGCTGTTGATAGTTCTCGTCTTTGATTCATGATATTCTGACCTCCAGTCTTGCGTGACATGTACTCATCCCAAGCAACACTCGCCCCGGGCCTACAGCCTCTCGGAGACTCATCGTCGCCATAAGCAGCAAGCGCCCCCTACTCGACAGCGCATGCCAACTCAACGTTGTGCACCCCGAGCCTGCGCAGCCGCATCCCGATTGATGGCCTCCTCACCGAGGACCTTACTAGCAGCCATGAACCTGTGCCTCGTCAGCATCCATCATCAAACCAAGCCAAAGCCGGCAGAACGAGGCCACTTCCATGCCCCCGTCCCTCCATGAAGTTGACTGCCAGGAGTTTAAGAACAATTGGGGAAACAACTCACATGCCACCATGCCAAGCTCCCAATCCCCGCATACTCTCAGCCTGAACGCTCGTCATGCGAACTAGGTTCTCGGTATCCGCAAGATTGGCCGACAGCTGCGCCAGCTGTGAATGGAGGTGCGCCTGTACCGCCAGTCAGCAGAGATATCACTTAACCCCCCTTCGAGAACCCAAATGTCATGTGGAGCCGAACGTCTTTCCTGGCCCAAGTTTGCGCGAAGGGAGGGGGGAGCTCGTCATCGGCGGGCGATGACATCGACACACGCCAGAGGAGCGAGCGTGATCCGTGCCATGAACCGGGCTTTCTTGGGGGTGGGGGGTTGAGATTTTCAAAAACTCACAAGCTGCCTCGACTTCATCGCGTTCCCCGAGGAACTCGCCGAGATGGACGGCCGAGCTGTGTGCGTCATGTTGATATTCCTCGTAGCCATCTTCTCTCGGTTTATTCCTTTCTCAGTTGTTGCCTGTGGAAAATGTGGCCTTTGCTCGTGGGTTTCTGGCTCTCTCACTCTCTCACTCTCTCACGTCTGAGTTTCCAGAAATCGATGGCCTGCTGCCAGTCAGTGAACCGCCAGCTGTAAGTAGTCCGAACAAAACACGGCGTGTCGGGCAATCGCGGTGTGGCCTCGTTGAATATCAAGAATCCAACAGGGGCAGCACACAAAAAAGGCCTGGCGCAGGGTCGCACATCATGGAAGAGCAAAATCAAACAACAACGAAGCGTCCGGAGGCGGGTTAACATCACTATCACCACCACAACGCAACTACAAATAACGTACCTGAACCTCGCCGTCGCGTCGCCTCACGTATCTCGCCAACGAACGCTTCTCAAAAGTCCGCTCGTGCGTGTTGACGTTAGACCGGCAAGCTCCCTCGCGCAGTCCAAACAGCCTTTTCCGAGATGTTTCTCAGCGCAATATCGCAGGTAATACAACGGTTGTTGTCGAAAAAGAGTGGGGCACCATAAACAAACCACCTCACTCCACGTCCATGCAGTGTGTCCGGTGCAGGTGAGTGTGTCCCTGCGGGGGCACTTCACTGCCGCGGCGACCCACTAATTCCGTCCGCCCAACTTCAGTCTGCCAAACCTGCCAACAGCTGGTTCAAGATCCGTGCACCACCGTCCTGCCAAGATCAGGAAACTGACCCAAGGCACATGCCTGCCCGCCTGAGAAGAACCCGCCATCGGCACGAAACCCCGGCACACTTTCGACTAGCAAAAAACGGACACCAACCAAGGACCCTCCCTCTCGAGACGACTTGCATAAATGGTGTATGATCTGATCCGACGAACACCGCTCGAAGCGTTAGATGGTTGGATGCACAGGAAGGAAAGGGGGTTCGTTCCTTCATGCTTCTTCGCACAGACAAGGACGTAAGCATTTTCCCACATCGGATGGCAGGTTGTGTAGAGAGCTTGACAGGACTTTGACGTAATTGCCTTCTTGCTTCGGGGGGGGAGGCGAGGGGGAAGAGGCACGTTTGAAGAAACTCGAGAAGCGCGGCGCCAAATGGTGAAATTAGCATGACTGCACCCAAGACTTCAATCGTGCTGCGGAATATCTCAATCAAGAGCGCGCCTCCCCCGACCGTGCCGGCGGCTTAGTAAAGCCAACCGTTGCTAATGCGGAAAGCCACCTACCTCCCACCGACCCGCCGTAAGGGGTTCGCCACGTCCGCTCCTTTTCACTAGCGTCACATATCGCACTCTTGATATTTCTGTGATGGATTCCATTGCGCTCAATCGAACGCCCCTGAAGGGGAGCTGCCTACATGCCATGCCCCTCAAAACTTTTTTACTTGTCCTCCTCTCCTCGGGCGCTTCTCATCGTCGCCATCCTCCCCTCGTCATAGGGAAAACTAAAAATTACGGAACAAAAGCCAAAATCCCCTTTGCAGAGAGGCTCCGGCCTTGAGCATGCCACCCTTCTTCCGCGACCATGCAATAATCTTCCCATCATTGTATTGCCGGATTAAACCGCTCCCGGCCCTGTCTATGCTCGTTACTTGTGATCCCCCAAAATCAGCCTCGCCCATGCCTCAGTTACGGGGCGGCCTCTCAAAGAAAATTCGTCGTGAATGACAGACAAAGGAAAAATAGCCTGGATAGGCGCTCCGTTTTTGTACACATCCAACTTCCCATATCGCCCGTAATGGCCCAAGGAACGTCAGACACCGTCTCCTCACCTGGTTTTGGTATGAACCCCTGATCAGTCATGTCCGTAAACTACGCCAATCCGAGCCCATTCAGACGCCCGCCTTGGTGACGTAACTGTCTGTTGTCCAATTCCAACGGCGGTCCCCCGAGGCCGAGCAATCAGTAAAGTCGTCCACGCCAATGCTGCTATTACCAGAAGTTGAATATCGGTTCCCATCGCCACGATGCCGTATGTATGTACTGGACAAAAGTCCACTCGAAAAAGGAAAAAAAGTCGTCGAATTAGCTATGTGTTTTGCCGCGAAGGATAGACCAAGACCCTGTCTAAACCTTTCGTGTCGTTATCGTGTTGCCAGACGAGATATAAGAAGGCGAGGTATTTGCTCGCGAGACAAGGGGGTGGTAGCGCCCTTGGGTCGTCAGGCGAATCGGGAGAGAGACGTGTCTTCGTGTTCATTTTAGGTCGCAATCGGGCCGTGGAGTCGATGCCGTTCCGTATCGCCGGCTGTGGCATATTCGCTTCGATACAATGGTACGGCGGTCAGGCATCCATCCAGCATTACCGCACACCTATGGGCGGACGCTGGCCAAGACTGCTTTGGCTGCTATGGGCCGAGGGCTCGGTGTCCGGTTGAGATTCACCACTGCCCGCGCTGGCGCTCGCACTACCAGTCAGACTTCTTACGTTTTTCTGCTTGGGTGGGAGAAGGCCGCTCACCCCGACATGTTGCTCAACCTGCTGTGGCGCAACTGCGTTACCATGGCCGGGAGGGTATCGGGGCACGGGCTGACGGACGCCATCTGGAGGCGATGGCCGACCATTCATAGGAGGGCCGCCGTAGCCGTTGGGGGGTGAGGGTCGACCCCCGCCTCGAATGGACGGGCTGTACGGGTTTCCCGGAGACTGGCTAGCTCGCCGCGGAAATGCTCCGTTCATGCCTGGCATCGGGCCTGTGCCATACTGCATTTCGTCCAGCCGAGAAGCCGTCAGTGAGTTTGCTCTCGATCCTGCGTGCATCGCGCCTCGGTCAACTGCGCCGTAGCGATTTGATGTCATGGAGAGAAGGGGGTCATCCAGAATGTTCTCATTCATGGAGGTTATGTTAGCAATCTGACTGGATCGATTGCGACCAAAATTCGGGCGGAATCTGGAAGTTCGGACTGGGGGTGCTGAGGCATCGTAGACTTCGTTCTTGTGGAACTGGGCGCGGGTGGGAGGCGGCGCCTGCTTCCTGTTCTTCCTCGATGTGACACTCATCATGTCAAAGTTCTCGGGATCAATCATGGGAATCGGCGGGCCAGAGTCGGGGAAGTAATCGTCGTCGTCATCGTCCTCATCGAAAGCTTGGGCGCTGTTGCGCATCGGGTGCGGCCCACGTCTTGGGGGGGGCCCTCTCGATCTCATCCGCATCTCTCGCTCCCTCATAGCTAGTTCTCTCTGGCGTAACTCCAATTCCCGTTCACGGAGCGCCAGTTCAGAACCCTCAGGGCCGTAGCCAGGCTCGCCACCCTCAGGAATGTCGTCGTAGAGCATGAGATGGGAGAACTCCTCCAACTCGTTTCCCTCAAGCGATCCTCGTCTTGATGCAGCCCGAGATCCAGGTCCAGGAGGGCCACGCGGATAGCCATTGGGGGGGCCGCCATTCATAGGTGGGCGGCGCATACCAGGCGGCGGCGGACCCAAGTTGGAAGAGTTGCGCGGGCGGGGGCCACGGGGGGGCATACCGTTGCCGTTCATGGGTCGGATTCCGTTTTGCGTCGACATTCTCGGAGCAGGTGACTGCGAGGTAGGTGAGCCCGGAGGCCCCATAGTAGACTCGATAGGCTTAGTCGGCCTCTGACGGTTGACAATATTAAGGTTGTGCAGAATAGCGTAGAGTGTTTCGATGCGCGGAACCGGAACGCGGGCCTCCTTCGCCAATTTGATCGGGGACCCAAGATACGTCTCAACTTCCATCGGTCGTTTTGCGACGTAATCCTGCCACATAATGCTCTCGGTGGGCGTAGGTCTCGTCATGTCGTCAATTGTCTTCTGCTTGAAGTCGGCAGCGAACTTGCAACCGTGTGCAGAAGCGAGGGCGAGTAGTTCGTCGATCACTTCGTTCACCAGATCCCGGACGCCCACCTTCTCGAGAAGCTGGGTATGGTTCGCTGTCTCGAAAATCACGCTGGCGGGGTGGAAGGCAATAGGACTAGAACGGCGTCAGCAAGGGATCGACACTACGTCCAACGGGGATACTTACCCAATCACCCTCTCATACTGCTGTTGACGGATGTTCTGAGAGACTTTGCAGTCGACCTGACCGGTTGTCAACGTCATTGCCAACGCCTGAGCCATATCCTCCTGGATCGCAGGGGGAATGTTGTCGTTCTTGCTGGAAGGTCCGACCCAGATCTCTGTAGATCCCTTGTGTTCGAATTCGCTCTGGCCAAGCTGCGACAGTTCGGCATTGGAAACCAGCGACAAAACCACGTTGGTAGGAAAGCGTTCCTCGATGGCGGCTTCAACGCCGAGTGTGTGCGTCGTGTTGACCAGAATGCAAGTGTGCTGGGGAGTGACGACAGCGTCAATCACGGCCGCAAGATCGTAAACGTCGGGGAGAGCCTTGATGCAAAGGATCACATAATCGAATGGCCCTACGGTATTTGCGGCTTCTTCGGGAACGCGGACGACTGCAGAGAAGCGCGTCAGCAACGATCGTTCGGGGTTTCCCTCTCTCTCTCTCTCTCTTTTCCCCCCTCGTGCCCAAGCAGTATCCTTACCATGTCGAGGCTTAAAGCGTTCGTTGCCAAAAACGGGCGACCTATCGTCAATTGGTTAGATGTAGCGGCGAGACGCCGGACAGGGAGAAAAACGTACTTGAAAGAAATGCCATATTGCGCGACGTGATCATATCCGGACTTCCACACGAGTGTAACGTCGCAGGCGTTGGTTGCTTGTAATCTCCATGACAAAAAGGCGGAAACTGGGTTTCCTCCCACTGAACACACACTCATTAGCTCACTGTTACTGTTGTCGTCGGCCATGGCGATCGCGTTCGACACGATGCACGAGCACCGGACCCTGAAGCGAGGGAGAGGGAGGAAATTAAAAAAGAAAGAGAGGGATGGTAAGAAGATAATAACGAGTGTATTTTTGACAGATAGAAGGGTCGGGAAAGGTGTAATGGTGGAGGAAAAGCCGGGCTGACGGGTAGAGATAAAGGGTCACAAAATTCCGATCCACACGGTCGCACCGATGCAAGAAAAGAAGCAATTACTGGAGCGGGCGGAGAGACTTGAAGCCAGGAAAATGAACGCACCTGAGAGGATCTTGAGCCGGGGCGTCATGGGTGCCATGATGGGCCCAAATGTGGATTAGTGGTGGGCTGGCCAAGTAGTCGCCTGTTGTACCCTCTGTACACTGCTTCTCTCGACAACGCAGCGCAAGCCGACGTCGTGAGCTTTGTACAACAGCGTATGGAACAGCCGCCAGATGTGGCTGTCGTCGGTAATTCGCTTTTTGATTGACCGATGTAAGGCTGGTGCGGCGTGTGTATCGTTGAGGCAAATCGTTGGTTGTTTCCTTTTCTTCTTCTTTCTCTTGCTTGAGATTCCCTACCAGGAGACAGCAGGTCGACAGGTGGGCGCGTCGGTGGGTTCGATAGGCCTCAGACCCATTCGATTACGGGCAAGCGTATCGAGGCGGGTTTGGGGTGACGGGGAGACGAAGCGATTCGACAACCGATAGACTGTCCTTCTTCCTTCTCGCAGGCTGTGGCGCAAGTCGGCAGAGACCAAGGCTTCTTTCTCTTGACGCAGTAGAATTAACGAACGTGACGCCTGGAATGGCTAGTCGAGGTCGTGGCGGCGCGAACGAGCTGAAAGGTGGGCCAACAGAGCAGGCCTTTTCGAAACGGCAAAAGCGATGAACAACAGCGAGCTGGCACAAAAGCACGGGTAGGTAGGTACAGGTCGCGTGCTTGCTGCAATGGAATTTGCAGGCAAGACTTGTCTATGTAACGAATGTGTGGTTGACCAAGAGCGTGTCGTGTTTCGAAGAATGGTCGACCGGGAGGACAGCGAACGGAGGGCGTGATCGTCCGAGGAGGTGACGAGATTTAGGATTACAAGAGGGTGAAAAAAAAGGAGACGGGGGGGTGGGTTGTGTTGTCTGGCGCTTCGTAGGACAACACTCTGGTTCACTCGTGCGGAAGACAACGAGGAATTGGGGCGGAAAGAGAGATCAGAGGGGGGGAAAAAAAAGGGACGGGATGATGGTAGAAGGAGGGTGAGCCAAATGTGTGGAGAGCGGCAATGGCTGGGCGAGGCGTGTAAGGTGATGGGAGAAAGGTCAGGTCAGATCAGGCAGAGGCAGGGTCAGGTACTTTGGGCGTGCATCAGCAGCAGCAGCATGCAAAGTTCCCTAGGTAGTGTTCCTTGCCCTGCTGGATGAAGTTGGAGCTGGAACTTGTTGATCTGGAACGGGGTACGAAAGTACCTAAGCCGCCGCTTTACGTGGAAGATGAGGTGGTGTGCGAGTTGTGGTTTGTTTCGGGGAAAGACACCGCTGCGGATGCCAGAGGGGCCAGGTACGAATTGCGGATTGCGCCTGAGGTGGTAATAGGACGGCCGAGGGGAATTAAGAGCGAAAGCCACGCGGTAATAGGAGCTGATGTGGTGAACCCCGAGAGAAAGAGGCTGCGACTGCGGCTGCGGAAGTGGAAGGCAGGAGACAGGGGTTACTGGAGGGCAGGCGTGGAGAGCAGGACGGGACGTACCTTAGGTAGGTAGGCAGGTACTTACTTCGTGAGGTAGGCGCCGCCGGGAAGACTGAGGTGGATGGACATTGGACACTGGGAAGGGACGGAGACCAAAGGCAGAAAGAGCGGAAAAGAGGAGGGCAGGGATAGAGGCAGTAGCAGCAGCAGCAGCAGCAGCAGAACTGGAGCAAGCTAGGTCCTGGTGAGCTTGGGAGGGGAAAGGGAAGGGAAGAGGAGACTGGCCCTGGGATTGGCGTGAGGAAAAGGAACAGGATGGGATGGAACGGATGCAAGACTGGAACTAGAACTGGGACGGCTGGGATGATGGGATGGGATGGCCATTGGATCGGAGGACGTTGCACTGGACTGTAACCTCAGGTACACTACCGTGGCTTCCGGGTTGGCTGGATATGTGTGCTATGCAATCAGATACCAAGCCTGGCATTGTTGTTCTTTGAAGCGGGCAAAGCACGATATATTTTGAGTCAACGCAAAGAATGACACTGATGCGGCCAGATGAGCATTTTTTTTATTGTTATTCCTCCCCATCAGCATGTTCGTATGTCCTTCTCACTCCTCCTAACTTATGTTGGATCGCAACGAATGTTCCTGCAGCGCCGTGTCCGCTTTCCTGCTTCAATGTTGTTCAATGATAGATAGATCGCTGGCAGCCCCTAGCCTGGACTGTGGATGCCCTGCTGGGCAGTGCAAGCTGCGTCTTCCCTGTGCCTCTTTTTAGACCGTTTTGTTGGTTGTGGTTGTGTTATTCAACGGGCAAGGGAGGAGGAAGACTTCCTGGGGTTCTGGCTTCGCCATGCCAGTACGTACCCTTTTTTCCCTCTAGAGTCCAGACGGTCGCAACAGCAGAGTCAGGTACGTACATACATACAGGTGGTCCCGTTTAATTCCTGCCTGCCCGGGGAGCTCGGCCTGGTACGAACGTAATTGTCTGACTGATGGGCTGGCTCATTGACACAATCTGTATCCGTACGCCCAACGAAATCTTCGGGCAGACATCAAATACATACTCAAAAAGAAAACGAGGAAATGGCCGCCACTCCCACTCTCTCCCTGTCCGCTCAAATGCCCGATGAGCAAACAACTGAGATACGTGGGTGCATCTATGTATTCTTACAAGAACACTTCCAATTCCATATCGTCCACTAGATACGGAGCACAGCGTAGTAACCTCCTAACTGGGCAACTAGCCTAGCTCGCTGCCACCCCTTTGTGACCCGTTGACTTTTGACTTCCTCGGGCAGAGTTGCAGAGATGGACTAGACGCCGGTGCTGCGCGCGTCGCGGCATCTTCCCTCACTGCTCACTGGCCCAGGGAGTCGAGGTGGTGACTTCTAGTGCCTTTTGCCACCCACTTGGGTAATTACACTTTCTCACACAAATTTAACCTATATTATATGCTCTACTATATATAATACACTTTATATAATACCTGGAAAGCTACTACTACCTTTTATACTTCTATATTTATAAAAAAATATTATTAACCTTAATAGCCTTATAGTAGAGGTTCTAAGAACCTTAAAAGTTAATATATAAGGTATATAATAGTAAAGTTAATCTAGCAGTCTATTATAGATTAGCTTTATTCCTATATACTTTTTTCCTATTCTCTAAAATAAATAAAATACTAGTACTTATAAAGAGTATTACCTATATAATATAAGCTACTAGTATAAAAGAAACTATCTATAACTCTTAGAATTAAAATAAGCTAAAGAAATATATTAACTAGCTTATAAATAGCAAGCTATTTAAAATAACTTAGAAAGAATACTAGATAGTATTATATTTCTTTATAGTTTAAATTTTAAAGCTTAAAAGCAGTTCTTTTTATTTTAAGTTTTATAAGGGTAAGTTTAAGGAAATATATAAAGTATTTAAGATAAAGCCTCTTAATAACTAAGAGAAATATAATATTTCTATTAAGAAGCACTCTAAATACTTTAAGATTATAAAACTTATTAATTTAATATTTCCAGGGTTTATTAATTAATAAGCTCTTATATAAGTTAATATAGTAATTACTGCTCTTAAGGTAGAGGAAGATAATTAGTAAGGGGGTAAAAAGGGGGATAGATAAGTGTGGGCGTGCAGGGTGTGAAAGAAGCCAGGTTAGTGCACGGAGTTTCCAAAATATACACTTGAAATAACACGTACCTCCCGAAGGAGGGTCGAGGTGGTGACTGTTGATGGCCAATGGTGCGACTAGGCTGCATTGGTGTTGGATCAGAATTGGAAAGACTGACGGGTTTTCCATCCCACCCGGCGATAACGAATGGCTTGTTTCCTGTGTCCGACGGCCCGAATGTTTATTGACTGCTCGGTCGAGCACGTAAAAGAAAAAGAAATTTCTTTCTCGGAGCATGTAGGCGGTATCCACGGTAGAATATAAATCAGTGCGGCGCAATTGCAAACCATTGAACTCAAAGCTTGTCGCTTACCAACAACAGGCGGAACGCGAACCCAGAGTCCAATTGCGAGTGTCCATCCCACTACTCAATGCTTCTGCTGTCACTTTCGGCTGATTACGAAGGGTGAGCCCGGTTTGCCAAGCTACATGACAGAGCGGTGCAGAGCGGACAGGCCGGGACATATGTGAACTAGCTGTTTAAGCGTGATGCAATGCAGAAGCGGAAGACGAGGATTCCATGAAGAAACAAAGAAAGACTGCTGACAACAAAAACTGTCGGACTGCTGCAGCTCAATCGTTAGACATTTGCGAGAGACATGCCACAAGAAAACGCAAGAACAGACACAAGCCCGAGATCTGCAAGCAGCGTTGGCAGCGTCTTACCTCTCTCTGCTAAGACGCTGCAGCTGCAGTTCACCTCAAGATGGCGTAGCCCAACGCTCAAGCGTAGGGCCGTCGTGTCGCGCGGGTTGTGGCGTGGCGTCGGCAAGTCCCTTCTTACTGACCGACCTCTACCCTGCCCCGGAGGTCCGAGCAAGTACGGATACAACGACGCTGCCAGCTCGCGATACCAGCCAGTGTCTGCCATAACTGGTTTGGTGTGGCTGGCTCAAAGATAAGGACTATGTCGGTTTCTCGTCAGGTGGCTTCATGTAGAGACAGACGGATTTGAAGCCCCGTTTGACCAGGACATGCTCTCAACCGACCGACTCTTTTTTTCTTATTTTTTTTCTAGTGCCTTTTGCCACCCACCATGTTCAGCCACAAGGGGGTAATTACACTTTCTCACACAAATTTAACCCATATCATGTGCTCTACTATGCACAACACACTTTATATGACCGACTCTTTTCCCACGTCGATGGAACATAGTGCCGATGCAACATCTGCGTGTTCAGGGGTCGATTGAAGACCGTATTTTGTGCGTGGGGCCGCTGAAGGGATACGTTGAATCGTCCCTCCCAGTGGCTGAGCATCTTTTAGCGTGGAGCCGTGAAGTCGTACTGCGGCAACTAGGTAGCGTTCTGGTGGAATACCTCAGAGTGGAGATGGGATGCCGGTCGGGAGGTACGCTTGGGAACGTATTGCGAATATGACCAATCTGCCCGAGTGTGGTAATTTAAGCAAACAGCCAAGGCCCAAGACAAGCTTGGGAACCCATCTCGGGCACCGGGAACGTACTGGAACGAACCACGTTGGTTCTTTGGTGAGTTGTGCGTCTCCGGGATTCTCGATGGAAGTTGACGGACAAACCGTTTCGATGCCACCCCATGCCACGGAACGGAACCGTGGTAAGAGCAGACGGACCGGACGGGCTCCGACTCGCTGTGACGAACCGAAGTGACGGTCAAATCCCAACGATGTGGTTCAAGAAGGAAGCGAAATAGGTTCTAGCAGAAGCTGGCCTTCATTCGGCTTGAGTTTGCTTGGCAGTCATAAAATGGCCACCCAACGGGATGGAAATTAATTGGTCTCCAGTGTAAGGGAGAAGGAGACGAACTTCACAATCTAAGGTAAGGTAGCTTAAGGGGAGGTTTGCGATGGGTGACAACTGAGGCAGCAGCAAGATAGTCAGCCCTTACCTGCCTTCCCGTCTGACTGAGGCAATTTGCCTCTTTCCCATGGGGAAGGCGCTGAGCAGCAAGATCCTCGCAATTGCCCCTAAAGTTGAGGCAGAACCATCAATACTTTCCTCGGGGAAGGAACCTTGGGGAAACAGATGAACTGGGAAGGTACTGACCAAGATAGGAAGTCGACTTGGGAATTTAGAAGGACCACATAAGCATCTCTCCGTCCGAACAGCACCTTATGACGAAACAACCACGATTGGGTAGTTCTCGTGGATCTTCCAGCATTGCCTCAAGTGAATTCATCCGTCAGATACCCACAGCAATTCACTGCTGTTCCACTCCCACGTTGACTCTAGCGGCGCCATATAGCCGTCATTCCTTTTTCGCGTCTTTTTCCCCTTCAAATCGTCGACCGAAGAAACACCGCACGAGCTCCTTTTTGGAGACCTCACCAACTCCATGATATTCGTTCCACTCTGCCACGGCAATATTCCATGGTCTTTTCTTTCTTGTCCATAGTATGAGAAGATGCCTGTAGCCAACGACGAGAACCCCATATTTCCGCCCTGCTTGCGACTCTACCGACGTTGGTGGCCCATCTCCAACCCCATCCTACCTGACTATGCCCGGTGCTGACCTACAGTTCCTTGCACAGGCCCAAGAAAACGCCAAGATGACAACTACCTTAGGATGCATTCGAGGTGGATCTTCAAAACCTAATTGGTCCCGCGACGGTATGATGTATAGATGTTGCCGATGGAGAGCACGAAGGAAGGATATGCCCCTCAATATTCGAATGCGAGACCACGGAGCAAGTACGAATAGCGGTCATTCTGCGTGCCTTTTCGACATCTGACGCCATCGCCGGCCGCATTCCTGCCCTTTTCTCTACATTCGGAGCCGACCCTTTTTCTCTGGCTTATTCGGGGCACGTTCCGTTGCTCGGATACAGTGCCCGCCAAACCAAGGAACAAACCACTGTGAAAATTCCGTCTACCCATGGTGATTTCACAGCTCCAAGTCGTCTCATTGAGACCTTATCTCATCAACGCGAGTGCTTGGCCAAGGGACATGCGACTCTATCCGACGAAGGGTCGCTAAGCAGATTAGCATACAGCATGCTTAGTCCAGAATCAGAATTCGGCCGCATCAGCATTGTTGGATCTTCGATCGTCAATCCCCAATACCCATAGCACCTTAAGCCTGCTCCACCCCGAGCAAGTCAAAAGTGGTGCCGACTCGGAGAGGCACCCCAAGAAACTCCATCCTCGGGCCCCCGGGCCATCCCCATTCCCACCTCACTTTTTATCCCGAACATGATATGCGCGACCGGCGACACCGGCGACTCTCGTTGAACGCCTGCCACCGCCCGACACTCGACCTGGGCCCAACACCTGGAATGCATATGGAGCGCACCGCAGGTGGCACAGGGTGCGCTGCAGTCCGTCGTCGTTCTGCCTTGGTACGGGGCCTGTTGCCCTGCAGAAGACTTGAAAATCTCGAAAACACCCCCGCTTATCTTCCCGAACGCCATTCACATGAGGCACCTTTTGCAGAAATGAGGCACTGCAGCAGACGAGCGAGCTCAAGGAAACGCGCCAAGGAAACGCCAGGTACAGCACATTCGATGCTACCATACGCGTGTTTGCGGATGCGCCTGCCTGGATAAGCTCCGTATCACGCGGGCGCCAGCGAGCGAAGAGGTCTCAGAGAAAGAACGAACCGGACCCCTAGCAAAAGGTCAATTGGGCCGCCCCATTTGTCACATGCCCCCTGCCTTCGGCTTGCCTGGCGAGCCTGGCCGCGGGATTGCAACCTAATCAAATGTCACTAAGCTGCCCTGCGCTGGCTGAGTTCGTGAGTCCAACACACAGAGCTTGGTCGGTTCGGCTGCCTTTTCTGGATCCGCAGTGAGCAAAACTAAGGTAGATCAATCCAAGTCGCCTTCGAACAAATCGCATTTGAATACTAGGTTTACATGCAGGCATTGACACCCAAAACAGAAGCAGCAGGATTCGGCTGTTTTGCCGCTCATAAGCCGCTGCAGCTCAACCTTGGAACGGAAATTAGCAAAAGACCATACAAGATGCCAACCTATGGTGTGGTACTTGAGAAGGCGTGCCACGAATCCCTGCAGACAAATTGACTTAGCACCAAACTTAGACGCAACTTGATATGGCCCCTGGCGTGCCCCTGGGGCGCCATTCATGGGCACTGTAGCAAGCCTAGCCAAACAGTCCGTGGCCCTAGCAGCAATCATTCAGCTGTCCTTGCAGTGTGGACGGGTCTTGTCATCAGGCAAGCGTCATACTGCCATCCATCAAATAAATCATCGTCTGTGCCACTTCTCCTTCTTGACCCAGGTGGTGGCCTGGCCTAAATTTCCGAGAGACAGACAAGGACGCTAGATGACGACGAGTACCGCGATGGGCAAATTTGTTGGACTCAGGGGTTTAAATCCCCAGCATCTTTTTCATTGCTGTTAGCTAATCGGGCTAGCCATGGTAAGCCGCACAAGATCCCTTCACTTTACTGTTGTCGACATTGCTTCTTCTTCGCTTCCCTTGGGATCCTTCACAAGTAGACTGTAGGGCACAGAAACACAGAAACACGCAGTTTTCTGAGCTACTCTACTGCGGAAAGTCCAGAACAATATCCTTCACCCCACTCCCGACAGAAACCCGCGAATGACGGGAGGCTAATTCGTTTTTTCGTGAGAACAGCCCCCTGGTTCGTCTCTATTTAAAAACAAACAGCCAGGGATTGCCGGTTGATGACGCACCGAATGTTACCGGCCACTGCAGTACGTATCCTCTTAGAGCGGTCTACCGCGCCACAATCACGGATCCCGGTCCATATCAGATGTCTTTGAAGCTTTCCACACATGGGCGGCTTCTTCGGAGACGACGCCACGGGCTGCCTTAGCCTAGCCATGTGCCTTTGCGACCCCAACACTTGAAGCTTGCATCAGAGCCTGTCGAGCCTGATAACGGGGCTCTTTCAGAAAAAGGGTTGCTTGGTTAGCAATAACGGTCAAGGCAAGACGTCGCGGGGAGAGAGGCTGAGGATTAGCGCCAGCGGTCATCGGTTCACCACATCGGGAATACGAGTACGCGCAGATCTTCTTGGTGGCCGTTGTACAAGAACACAAGCTTACGGGGCGCACATCTCGCTCACCCGCCTGCTCGACCGCTCCGGATCTACTATTGAGCCGCACTGGAGCGCATCATCTTTCGAGCATGGCCATTGGCCGAATGTCCTCGATCGAAGTTGCGATCCGGTGGACTCTCTCTCATGGTCGAACCACACAACGATACTTTGGGATTCGTACCGCTGGCGTTACAGTTGCAGGCGTCAACATAGCAGGAGTGTCTCGAATTCATTGCAGCTCACCGGGAGAAACTCTTTGCTAGATTTCAGCCTCTGTATCGCTGCTGTCCCGAGCAATGCCCGTGGTATGCTCGCCGCAGTCTGCAACATTCTCGTCGCTACAGTGTAGTCCACATCCCGAGCTCGTTGGTCCTCGTTTAGCAGTGGATCGACAACTGCCGACGCCCCCAAATGATACGGGGCAAAAGACTGCAGCAATCCAGCTTGGAAAAGCCAAGTGGCGTGCAGTTCGGCTGGCTACAGACAGACGGATCTTCATGGAGGGAGCGTTCAACAATCCACCCGGTGGCGCATGGCATCCCTGCTCCGGCTCGCCGGTGTGGGTATGAGGGCCAACCTGTCATAAGATGCTGGCGACACGACCGGTGGTTGAATGCTTCTATTCCGCGATCTGATTTCCCTTCTGGGGCGTTTAATGGGAATAGTGGCAACACGGCAAGTCTGGGGTAGGGCCGGTACGTTCCAGATGACCATCGAGCTTGATTCGAGTAAGATGGGATTTTGTCAATTGTACGGTTTCCCAATGAGATGATTTAGATCTGACCAGGCCGGCTGAAATTCTCCGGACGGACGGCCGGGTGGGTACCTTGCTCAACGGGGTTTTGTGTTGAACCTCGCATTACCGTTGGCGAACAGCCGTTACGTGAGAACCAATCCCTGGGCCGGGCTCAAACATATGCAATGTCCCTGCACCGTCTTTTTCAGCCCCCAGAACTTCGTCCCGGGAAGTCAGAAGCAGGTACCGTCATCGAGACGTCTCGACATGATCCTGTCGGAGAGTAGGCCAATGATCCGGGATATTGCGAAGTCGCCTCATTGGTTCTCGTTCAACATCGGTTGTGGCATTCATGCGGGCGTCGTGCTTGGCCTGCCTCTCTGCCTGCCGGCTTACGGTCTGCCCCCGAAAGGGGTCGACAACCTCCGATACCACAAGCCGTGGGATCCTGCCGCTGGCCTCAAGTTCGGTAGCGAACGAAGCCTTGCTTGGTCGCTGTGAAGGCATTCTGCATGCACCATGTTTCCAGGACCGCAAGTCATCATCCCGGTACCATGGGGCAAGTGAGGCGGCACAATATCGACCGCATCTCTATCCTACCACCTTCCGGTCAGATCCTTTCCAACGCAACTCGAATGTGTATTTTGAGGCCAGTGTCGGGGAGTTTCAACGACATGATCTCCTGAGTGTTGTCATTGCTGTGCCGCCAGTAGTGACCTCGATGCGGTCGCCGATGGCAAATATCCGGAACCAAAGTTAGCTACGTATCTCTCGGACATTAGAGGATTCACGAAGGGTTTGAGACCCAGTGCTTGATTCAACCGTGACGAGCTTGGATAATTGGCTACTGCGTGGCTAGAGGCTGGCCTAGCCGCGACCTCTTGGGCGGTTCCATTACTGTAGGCGTACGAATACGATCACAACTCTGGACCGAATCTGGCTCGGCCAAAGATCGCGGAGATGTCGAGGGACATGAGCTTTCATACTCAGCCAGTCCCGCTTGGCCTTTAACTTGGGGGAAGCTGAGTCCAAACCAAAGGCATTCCAGACCCTACCAGGCTTCTTCTCGGCCATATCCATCGAAGCCCTCGCATAGCAATTCGACTCCGGAAGATTATAGACGAAACAAACGGGGGCTGTGGCTTAGTGGAAAGAGGGCACCCTCCAGAGTTCCCCCGGTCTTCCAAAGCGACACCTGACGGTGAATGGTTCTAATCCAACTCCCAGAGGACCTCTTGAATATGTGAGTGCGGCTGAAATATCTCGTCTCGGAATAATGACGCATAATGCCTCCCGTATCGTCCCACTAGCGCGTGAAATGCCATGATTCGGGGTCGCTCGGACGGTGAAAGCGGTTCCTTGCCGATGTCTGGTGGCTAGCCTGTGCACAGACAACTGTCATCCCATCGTGAGATGCACCTTGATTACCTCCGTGCGGTAATGGATAATGGCCTATGCGCGTCAATACTTCTATATATCGTGCTGGCAGTGTGTATGTGGCGATGATGTGGCCTCTTGATGATGGTGAAATTGCGTCTGGGACCCTCGTACAACTGCCAGCAACAATCGTCCGACTCCTGGCTTGTTGTAGTAGTTTCGCTACGAAATACAATCTCTGCCGCTCCCGAAACCTAGTGCGGATAAACATCTAATGACGCAAGGGGAGACGGGACGCGGCAGTGCCTAACCCGCAGGTTCGATGATTTCTTGACTCGATCAAAGTATGCATAGAATCTCTAGTCAATACATTTTATATGACACGGCCGCATCGAAGCGAAGATTGCCTGTAATATTCTGCAGCAATGAAAGTAAGAAAAAGAAAAGAAGACCTCGCAACTATACCAGTTCGGCGAGCCCAGCTGGTTGCTAGTTGTATCTTCTCTACACCCTCTTAGTGCAATGGCTCAACTCGCCCTGTGAGGTTGGGTGTTCGTGATATGTTTCATACCTTAAGAACAAGAGAACGTGTGGAGCCGGCCTGAATTCCCAAACGGAGAGCATCACCTCGGCTTGGATCCAATCCTTTAGGTCAGGTTCGAAAACAAAGACCGGCAATCTCGTACGAAGAGCTACATCAGCCTACTAAGAATACACTTTCATTCTATTTCATAGCTCAACAAGTCTCCGATACCTAGCATACTCAATCTTCTGTCGATGACTCAGTCCGCTCCCTGACCTTTTTTATAATCAGCGTCAACGGGTTATTCGTCACCCAATCAGGTAGTGCAGGAATGCCGGCATCGTCGACCGCAGCGCTTGGCTTGCAGCAGAGATATTCCACGTATTCCACAGCCTTCTCTGAGTCCCAAGCAACCCCTGACTTCTTTGCTGCGATGGCAAATGCATCCAACTCAGTCACAGGCTTCTTGACCCTCGCGTCAGCGCCGCGTTCTAATAGGAACTCAACAATATCCCACATTTGGTACTCGACAGCGACCGTCAATGGCGTGCCTGCACCAAACGTGACGGAGTTGATATCCGCTCCATAGTGTATCAGCAACTCCATGAAACGGCGCCAGTCGGTTTCAGTTTGTTCCTTTTCTCCCTGGCTGTCTGCTTGGGCGCAAGTAGCAAGACGTTCATGTCGAAGGCGTATTACCCGCTGTAGTGGTCGAGCATACTTTGGGTTGGCTCCATGTTCCAGTAGCATCTTAACCACATTGAAATGCCCTTTCTCGACGGCGTGATCTAGAGCCAAGCCCGATGTCCGGTCCATGGGGGGCGCTGCCCTGTATCCCCAATCGAAGATCCGGTTATCTAGAAACCTTCCTAGATCTGGGTCGGCACCATTCTCCAAGAGCAATCGAGCTATTTCCTCGTTGTCGATACAGTGCGTTAGAGACACACCGAACGAGCCATTATTGCTTGGAATTTGCTGGTTGGGATGGTATCCATGCTGGATGCATAGCTCAAGAATGGGCAACGAGCGCAGGCGGCATGCGTGGATTATGACGACGGCATGAGGACGCGCTCCAGCTTCTAGTAGATATTGCACTACATCAGGCTGGTTACCGTTCGCTGCGCAAGCCAGGCCATCTTGCAAGCTGATGGGTGAAAGCGACCCCTCAGAGACCCGTCGCTGGACCTCTTCCATTGAGCCTTCCTCGCATGCCATGAAAAAAGGCCTTAGCTCCATGTTGGGATGGTCGCATGGTCTCTTTGTACCGTGCCAATGGCTCGATTTCGGTAGTGACGATGGCAAAGGGGTCAAGTTGAGATGTTTGAAGTAACTCTCGAGTTCGCGACGGAGGGGCAGGCGTTTAGCCTCCCATCGCTTTTCCTTCCGAGACAGCATTCCCTCCATGATCTCTTCATCTTCTTGACTCCATTCTGTACCGGCTTGCCTGCGCTTGACGAGTTGGTCGAGACGAGCCTCTTCCTCTTCGTCATGTTCCAGAACAGTTTGGGAAAATGCGGTGAAAGCTTCGCGAGTGTACTTCCTAGTAGGAGGGCTACCGCGGCGGGGTCGGCAATGGCGCGAGTAATACATAGACGAAAGCTTGATCTAACGGTGTGAGGTGCTTTCTTCTAGCAGGATTTGGGCGACCCCTAAACTTTTCAAGTCTTGAACTCGACGCTGTCAGTCGCCTAGGGTTATGAGCCGAGAAGAAGTAATTGTCTTACTTGAGTTGAGGCTGAACGGCTGTTGACAGATATTTTGAGATTCCATTGGGTTCTGTCTTGTTGGTTAACCCCCAAACAGGCGGCGAAGCACATGTCTCGCCGCCAACATGGCCGAATGAGTTCCCTCACAACGCCTTATGCCTGCAGGATATCTGCCTAAATGGCCACACAGCTGGATAGAGAGCCGCCGGGAGCTGATAAGGCTGAGCAACTTCGCTCCGTAACAACTCACGTTCATTTCATCTTGATTCTACATCATGGCTGATACCCTGTTTCATTTCATTTCAGTTGTGATGGTCGGCGGCACGCCCTCATGCCTGGTCGCAATGCCATCATCAGACCCTCAACCGTCGTCAACTATCACATACGACCATACCCATTGGAAAACTCGGGATCCCGTCCGCTCTCCCATAGATAAGCCAATGAGGGTTGGAGTAGTAGTCGGGTCGGTGACGACCGGCGAATGCCCGATGTTGTATGTTTTTGTCGTTCAGTTTCTTTTGCTCCACAGCTGAGATAGCAGAGCAAATACCTAACTAAGCACCTAGAATATAACAGGTAAGTACTCACTGCGCTGGAAATTCTCATTTTGAAACGTGAAAAGAGAGAGCTGTCTTTGGGTTGGCAATGTCGTGTCGCTGCAAATTGTGATTTATAACTGTATGGTATCTAACGTGAAGCATCGTGAAGATCGTGGTGGGGCTGCCGACTTCGCACCCTTGCCATCTAATAACACACCCGGCCTGACTCATCAGCCACAGCAACTAGGTATGCTGAGGAGTCATGAAGCACTTTCATGAAGGGCGCATCTCAAGAAAACTTGACATGAGGTGGAACCACTAAACAGGCGTCTCTCAGGAGTCCCTGCCCGCCTGCCTTAGCCTAGCTGTGTTAAGCTTGGTGAGCCGAGCCTACATCCGGCCGTAACCAGTCAAAAGTATCAAGTAGGTCGAAGTTGAAGTCCAGCTGAGTAGAAAAGTCCCAGTCCATGGCGTCTAAGCCGGCCGGCAGACTGACACCGCCGTCTGCAGAGGCTGAAGCTCCGGCGGCGGCGGCTGCCGGGTTGTTCAATGCCTGATCTAAAACATGCTGGATAATGATCTTGCAGTCTGCACAGAGATCACCATTGGGCGCTGTCGGACTGACCCAGTCGAGGAAACCGACCAGGAGACTTAACTTCTGGATGATGTTAGAACGGGTCACTTTGGGGTTCTGCGGATGGTTTCCCCCGTGGAGTGTGGGCTTTAGCAATTCAAGACAGAGGATTCCACCACCCGGGGCAGCGTAAGCCATAACCTGGTCATGTCAGTGTCTCTCGAATCGACAGCGGCCAACAGGGACCAGGGCATACGTACGAGCCACTCGAAGTCACCGTTCATGCAGGACAGACGGTCCATATTCGTCCAAAACATCAACGTCTTTGACACCATCTCAAAGCTGACAGCCAGCAAGGAGCCGTCGTCGTGGCCTCTTTTTGCGAGGAGACGCTCGATGAAGAACATGTTTTGCAGGTGTTCCAAGTGGACGATGAGCCGCACGTACAGGACCGACACCTCCAGTTTCCTGTCCTGAATGTCTTCCTCCTTGAAGAGTATTACCTCCGGAAGCCCGGCAATCGTCTCGAGTTGCCTCTCCTTGATTTCACTGCAGTAGCGTGTCAAACTAATGAAATCATTCACACGATGGGTCCGCCGGTCCACTTACAACAGTGTTTCGATCGGAGTCGTAGGTCCGTGGCCTAGAGCGATTTCGAAGAGTTCGTCCCGAATGCGAGCCAGCATGACACGAGCTCGAACGAAGGTGGCAGAGTGCAGCTCGCCCTCCGTGTTCCACCCGTTCTCGTCGAGATTGGCTACGTGTCGGGCAAGCGTCTCTTTGTCGGATAGAAGATACTCGTCTTTGAGATCCAGGGGTGGTGGTGTACGCGCGTACCTACGGCTGATCATTGGCGGCCTACCCGAGAAGGATGCGAGCACCTTGTCCATGTAAAAGACGTAGGAAAACACCTTGCGTTTGATTTCGGAGCCAATGTTGGGCACATATGGCTCTGCATCGACTTGATCATGGAAACCCAGAAACGATGATAACGCAACCGTCTCGGAATGCAGTTGCCAACACGCGAAGCCTTGATTTAGGTGGTCAGCTTCATCTGGGTGTCTCGGCTCGGAGATGTGAGATCGGAGGTTTAGGAAGAGGTTGCTTACTTGCATCGCCGGAGAAGAGCGACTCGATAATTGTTCGTTTGGTGGTCATGAACAGAAGCAACGTATTTCCCCCGCTGCCAGCCGCCTTTGTCAGTTCCATACAGGCGCAGATGGAGTACCGATACCCCATGACAACCTTGGTTCCCTCATCGGCGGAAGAGAATTCCATGCCTACATCTGGCCGGTAAGGACCAAGATACCTCGCCGCCAGCTCCCAGTACACAAACAAAACTCCGAGAGATTCCCAACGGAGATTCGGGCCGAGGAGTTGAGCAACCCACTTCTCCGGATCTGTCTCTTCGTCTACGACAAACTTGGCCGTGTTGGCACACAATGTGCGCGCAAGAGACTCCAGCTCAATGTCGCTGGGGGGCGCAGAGCTGTTGAAGTGACGGGGGAAGGTCTCGTAAAGCGATAGCATGATCTTTCGGGCCACGGGTCGAATCCACCCATCGCTCGGACTTGTATGGCTGTCGAAAAGCTTCAAGCCGGTCTCGCGGTCTGGTACGTGACGGAGGATTCTGAGGCATGTTTCCAGAGCCTGCGGTGTCAAGGGGGGAGAGCATTCCAGGCCGCAGTAGTTGGTTGTCCCGATCTCGTTGATGGGTGCCGCGCCGGAGGGTTGAAGCTGATTCAGACTGTGCCGAGTCTCTTCGTAGATTCCGCAAAAGGAGGTGTACCCAAGGTAGCCGATGCCGAGGACACTCGGTGTTGCACTTACGGACTCCGGACTGGTGGGGTGACTTGCCGGGGGCCGCCGGCCTGTGGATGCGCTGGACGGAGTTGCCGTCGTCGCTGTCGAAGCTGTAATTGAAGCCCTCGCTGTTAAACCCGAGGGATGGCCTGGTAGAGATGGGGGAAAAGAAAGCGTCAGGGGCTGAGACGGGGCTCTCGAGTCTCTGGCTCTTCGGTGTTCCCTTGGCCGGTTCGGCCTGGGATTTTCTCGTATTGCAGGGGTATCGCTAACAATGTACTCGCATGCTTCTGGATTCTTCGACTTCCTGCATCTATTGCACACCGGTTGTGTATGATCACAAGCAACTTTGCGCTTGCGACAAGGTTCGCAAGCCTGTGCCCGTCCGTTTTTGCGGAACAATCGTGGTCCTGTGGACGACTCCATGTCTCACCTAAAACTTGGATTGAAAAAAAAATTATTGGATTGCTTGACAAGTATTGACATCTCGGTGTCTCATTTGTTTCCGACGGCTTGGTGATGTTGTTTGGATAGCAAAAACGCAACTCGATGCCTTCTTCGGCTTGAGGGAGTGAGATCGGCTTCGGCTTCGGCTTAATATTTTCAGTCCCGCAAGCCAAGCCGAGCCCGCACTCCACATCTCCACAGACCCATATATCGAATGCCTGGGGGACTGGAGTCATTAGTAATTCTCACTCGACCTTCCAGACCATCTAACCCAAATCGACTGGCCGGAGAGCACGTTGCAAGGGCTTACTGGGCTGACTGGCCAAGGTTCTTTCCGGGTAAGAGTTCCCATCCCAGGAAGAATCCGCTGGCGGCAGTCTGTGACTTCAATCAAGTGCATTCTGAAGCATTTAGGAACCCACATCGGCACCGATGCACCCTGGTCTGACTGACCGGAGCGACGCGCTAGCCTGTAAGCCAGCTCCATGGTGCATGTTTGAATCAATTCACAACACGCCCTTTGACATGATGCCATGTATGATTCGGAAGTGGCTTGCGTGTCTGTGAGTCAAGGTGTACTCCGGTTCCGAGCCGCGTCCGGTTCCAGTATTAGAGATCGGGGCCGGCGTTTGTATAAAGACTGGGCCAAGCACTCTCCCTAAATCTCAGGTTGGAAGACACTAGTGAAACATTCTACGAGCTTCAGAATTTCGATCCAAGGACCAGTCCGACTTCTCCGTCCAATCAATATCGTTAAATGTCCACATGAGCTCCATCGAAACTTCATATCTCAAGGCTATCCTTCGTGACGCCACTACCAGCACCATGTCCGGCAACTACTACGAATCAGCCATGGTCATCCCAGGCATGCATGCCTCGGCGATGCCTCGTCGACCTGCTCAGCCTGCTTCTGCATCAAGGCCTAACGCTGTCGCGATGGCCTCGGAGGTGACTCTCGTCGACAAAAATGGCGATTTGGTTGTATCTAAAGAAAAGGCCGATGCCAACGTTGATGTTGATGGTGAGTTGCATCTTCCTGTCATTGGGGATTTTGTCTCGAGACTGAGGCTACGTCTCCTCGATCAGAGGAGTCTTTACCCTTGGACGCTTAATGCTAACATTTCTTCCCCAAGGCTCATCATCAACTCGCAAAGGACTGCTCAAGCGCATCTTGAAGAAGGCCTAGATGAAAGTACCGACATGATACCCTTGATCCTTCAAAAGCAACATAGTGTCTCATTTTGGGGAATTGGGTCTTTCCCAGAGGATTGGACAATGTCAGCATCTTAGTGATCCATCTCCTTGCTTACGACGACGTCTGATCACCATCTGAGCATGCGTACGTGCATGACGCGCTTAGACTTGTTGTCCCATCGGCTTGGCTGAGACTGCACTTAGCCAAAAGCCATCAGCACTGGGCTCAAAAATTCTTTGGCCGAAGACTTCAGAAGTCATTGAGGTCGTCAGATCAATGACGGACTTCTCACCTTCTGACGTCGTCAACCATTGGTTGGGTCGGTCTCCGGCCTTCGGGCACGCTGGCAGTCGAACTACTGCGAAAGCTGTTCACTTCAACGGCATTACGCTGCCACCAACCTACCCTCAAGACCATAGCACATATGAGCGCACCCTATCGCTCAAACTTACCTTATTTCGTTTGATGTCTCTCATACCACCCTACCACCCAGTAATGTGGAGGTGCGTCTATGGATGGAATCTGGTCGCAGCGGTCGACTTTGCGTGAATAGTTGTCCGCACTTCCTAGAGTCAATTCAAGCCAAATAAGACTTAATAAATCAATGATATACACAGGAGAGGTTTAACAATCAACTCTGCTGTACAATTTGCTGCGTCTTTCTCTCTGCAACCTGGGTCACTGGCAGTGACCTGGCGACAGCTCGTGGGACGGAAACGCTTTCTTCTTGGGAGCCTCTGCAGCTGTGATATTGAAACGCAGAATGGCACGCCTGACCTCAGCAGTTTCTTCTTAGCCCACAATGACAAAATCTATGTTCAGCTACCAGTGGTTTCGTAGGGAATCAGAGCGGAAAGACGGCCTTCAAGGTAGGAGAAACTTACAACATATAATGTAGGTGTAGCTTGTTTTGAGACCTCAAAGCTTCCTTTGTTGATATATCCTTCTGATAGACTGATGTATTCTGGCTAAAGTTCAAGAAGGCTCGTTTGCCGAAGTGCTGGTGCCGCCTTTACCCTCTCTCTAGTGGTGCGCTGATGCCAGCATAGGGAGCTCGCGACTATAGTGACAGCTGCAGCTCCATTCCATGTGGGTCACACAGAAAGCTTTTTAGTATGATGAAAGAGCCGTCAACGTATCCCGCCGCTTAACAATCTGGGTGTCATCGGACAACTCCTAGCCGGAGGCCCGGGCGGCCCCACTCCGAATCCGAACGCCGGGACCGGGCCGGCTCCATCGCTGCATGGGCCGTAGAGCCTATGAGCCGACAACCACGGAGCGCATTTGTATATCATCAACGAGCCGTCCCAAAAAAAAAACTCCTAATCTGACATCGTGCTTTTTTTGGGTTGCTTCTCTTCCCAGTGGTTGCTGCTTTCAACCCATACGCAGCAACGTGGGGTTTCTGAAATCCCGACATTTCTTCCCGATTCTCCCAACGCGATTACGCTGGATTTCAATGCCTAATTCTCATCAAAAGTCACTTAGAGAGCCTTGAAGACTAGTTGCATTCCTCTTTTGGGGTACGGAGAAGGCGGCAGCATGCGCTGATCATCCACGGTGTATTTCCCAGTGTTAGCTGCGATGTTGAGTTGTCTTGTCATGGCACGCGCTTGTGTTGATTAGGTACCCTTATTGGACATCTCTCCAAACATCCCCAAACACGAAAATTCATGTATGAGAATAGACTAGCATTATATACCTAGCTTACAGTTGTCAGAAAGGCTGAGAAATATTTGCGCCAGCAAAGTCTTTGATATCGTCTCAGCCCCTTCAGCTAGCTTGCCCAGAAGCGAAGTGGAGATTGAGAAACGCAGGAGTAAAACAGCATTCTTTGGAAGAGAACCTGGTTGTATCTTACACGAAAGGCACAGTACGCCACCTTTCGAAACGGCGACTACCTGGGAAGTGAGCCGGCGCTAGTCAATGACCATTTGGAGACTGCAAGGCAGCAATCACTGAAGCTGTCTCTCCCTGATCAACTCTCCGGGCGTGATAAGTTCTAGGCAGGCCCAGATTTCGCTCCTTTAGTAATGAGCAAGGCCTGATATGAAATTGGCCTTGGAATGGATTGAGCATCCTCGATGGGGGCAGACGTTGCAAGTTCGAATTCTGGTGACTTTACCGGTGACTTTACATCATTCTACGGGCAGCTCATTAGTCTTCCCCTTTCCTTTCGTTCTGCTCTCATCTTCCTAGCTTTCTCTGCTTCATGCCTGAGTACACACAAACGAGCTGCTCCCCCTTTTAGCCGACCACAGGCTTAATGCCGGGAGATAATCACTTAGCAATTGGTAGCTTTGGAAGCGTAGGAACTCATTGAAGACATGTAGTGGTATCGTGACCTTTTGGTGTTTGTACTTGTGTATAGGTTGGGTTTGTTGGTTGTTGATCTTTTCATTAAGATTATTTTTGCACTGAGTTCTTTGTGTCAGTTTAGATCTGGGACTTTAGTTCTGCCAAAGATTTGCTCAAAAGAGCAGCAGCAGCAACGGTTTTCGTGCCTCACACGAAGCGAGCTCCTTTCTAGAGGTGTTAGGCAGCCATGACTTTAGAAAATCACTTATGTTCTCAACCGAAGGTTCTCTTTGACAGCAACTTATTTCCGCCTTCTAGCTTCTTCTCCTGACCGCGTGCCTTCCACATTAAGTGGCTTCCGGCATGGAAAACCACATGTCGCCCTTCGCCATCAGCCTTCGAGGAAACGAAAAAAAAGTACCCGACTTATGGACTTCTCTCAACGTATTCGGTTTGTCGTGCCGCAAACACTCAAATTTCCAAGAACGCCTCATCCTATCTACCCGATACACTCACCATCGCTTGGACACGATGCATCCCAACATGCCCGTCGACTGGAATGACACCTTGGGCGATCTCATGTACGACATTCTCATCAAGTATAGTTATGGAAAGCAAAACATTTGGGTGAGGACCACGTCCTCGGGCGGCCAGAGCGGTGGCGTCGATATGCTCACCTTCACCGGGCAGCCGCGGAAGCTTTTTCGAGAAAAGAACAACTGCGCCAAGCGCTGCTTTCTCGGTTCGAGACTTTTTGCTTCCGGGTGGGAAGACCACTTCAAGGTCAATCTTCCCTTGGGCGACTTCTACGACGTAGATCATGTCGTTCCCGTCTTCGAGATCACGAGGAACCCCAAAGATTGGCATCCGAACCCGTACGTTAGCGTTCCGCTTCCTGGTCCCTGGGAGAACTGGGCCGAAGTACATCGACTTGCGCTGCGAATCGATCACATGAAGGACGGCAAAGTCATTGGGCAGTACCAGCACACCCACGACCACTCGTTCCCGTTCCAGAAACGCGGCCAGGGATCTCAGCACAACCTGTTTCTGACGGGAGCGTGGAGTCGGGCGATGGCCTGGATCGCGACTCTCACCAATCTCGACTGGGCGGACCGGAGTTGGTTCGGGAACTGGGCGCTTCAGCCCTACAACGTCATCGTCGAGGAACTTGAGCCGTCCTCTTTGTCGCAGTTCGTCATCGCCAAGTCGGGCCCGAGAGAGATCCAGGAGCCACCCAAGCGCGTTGACGTTGAGGCCAACATGGAGGCGATGGAGAAGCTTTATGCAAGCGAACATCAGGGAACGTCTGTTGGCTTCTGGTCTCCCGACCTTCTACCCAACGGCAGGGCTTCATGCGATGCTTGTCACATTGTAGGTGATTCCAGTCATCTGTCCTGAAGCCCTCTTGACTAACACTTTGCACTAGTCAATGGCCAATCCATCAGCTATGCACTGCCCTGTGGTCTGCTTGGATTGCTCACCGAGAAAAGTCGAGATCCCAAACAGCCGCAAGACCGGCTGGGCATGCGACTTCTGCATGTCCCTTGGACGGTTATGTTCCTTCACCCCCGACCACTATCTTGAGCTCCACTTCGATGCCTTTAAGTCTCTTGGATACGCGAGAGTTTTGGGTAGCCACACCGAGATGTCCTCGAGCGAGGAGCACGCTGCCCGACTGCTCTTGGAAGGAGCCGCCGTGCCCGAATTTGCCAAGGAAGTCAACCCGATACATGAGTGGCACAAGGACGATCTTGCATATTATCAGCGGCATAGTGAGGGTATGGACAAATGCAAAGGTGGTGGATATGCTACGAAACCCCGCACGTAGAGCTTTATTTAGGCCGAGGACGTACACAGTCAGAAACAGAAATGAAGGGTTCAGTTTTGCAGTGGAAACTCTTGGGAGAGATCCAAGCTCAGCAAGGCCGGAACTCTGTAACTAATGGATAGGTAATTTCTCCACCTCTTATCGGAGTCTGTCCTCACTTTCTCTCAACGATAAGGTTGTAGAGATGAGGAAGGAATTACACTGTGGAGGAATGAATGAAGTGATGATATTGCAGTGGGAGTATCAACATAAAAACCACAAGTGCCGCCCAATTCCAAACGCCATATCGTGAAATCCGACCCATCTATATAATATGACAAGGCATACATCATGCAGACTTGTCCGAGCCTTGCGATTCGTCGCCAGTCTTATCTCCAGTGATCTTATCCCAAATCTTGTCAAACTTATCCGTGATCCAGTCCCATATGCCGATCACAGTTTCTTTGCCCTTTTGAATGGCATCTTGATCTGCTTCATCGCTTTCCTCTGCGTCATCAGATGCGCTATCAGTCGAAGAAGGCCGAGGGGGGTCAATCTGGATAGTCTTGGCGGATTCTGAAGCAGGCGCTGATGATTGAGCCGCTTGAGAGGCACTAGTAGCGGCCACAGTCTGTGAGGTGGTGTATGGTGGTACTGGGTCTTGAGGCTCCTCCGGAGTGTCCTCGGACTTGTGTGTGCCGACAGGTGTTAGTGGCAGACGCAAGGTTCCGTTATTGGGCTTCGGGATGAGCCCGACGGAGTCACATAGGATGTTGTAGACGTTGATGTTTTCTGTCGAGCATTAGGTCAAATCCAGTGGGCGAAACAGGGGGGCACTTACGGAAAACGTCAATCTGACTGTTGGGCGGGTGAGGGAACGCGGGTCCGCGAGCAATGAAGATGGCGCGCATCAGTGGGTTTTCGTGATCATATCCGTGGAGTCCGCGGGGGTCGTAAACAGTGCCGTCCTTCAGCGCCTTGGCCACATCCATCTCATCCTTCGTGACAATGGCCCAGCCTGTCTTGGGAACGATCCACAGCGGCGCAATGCGCTTGTTGTTGGAGAAGTGGTAGCGCTCGGGCATGTTGACGTCGCGTAGGTAGACGTCGAAGTTGGGGTTCGTCTCGGCCTTCTCGGCCAGGCCGTCGTATAATCCCTGTAGGTCATCGGGGTTCTTGGGGCGGAGGCCGTACAGAGGCCAGCCATCGGTGTGCGCGATCTTTGAAGTGTCGACGAGGTCCTCGAGCTGCAAGACGCGCGTGGTGTCGGTGGTAGCCATGCCGTGATCGGAGACGACAATGACGTTGACGATGCCAGTCAGGTTGCGCTGCTCCAGGCCCTGAAAGATCTGGTCCATCATTGTATCGGCGGCCTGGATGGTAGTGCGGATCTCGGTGCTGTTGGGGCCGTATCTGTGGCCATCGGCGTCCACGTTGGGCACGTAAGCCGCGATCAGCTGCGGTCGCATGTCCTCAACCTCGGCCGTCTCGTCTTCCATGCCGGGCCTGTCGAGGAACTCCATGATTCTGTTCACCTTATTCTCGAGGGCCTCGTCGCCATTGAATTTATCGAGGAACGTGGGTTCAACACCCAAAATGTGTGCCTCACTTCCTGGCCACATGTGAACAGCAGATCGGATGCCTTGGTTCTCTGCGGTAACCCAGAACGGTTCGCCATCCCACCACTTGGCGTCGAGACTGCGTGCTGGGTCGGTGTAGTAGAACTCGGCCTCCATGTCGGGATCCCAAAAGGTGTTTCCGACGACGCCATGGCTCTCGGGGTGGAGGCCAGTTGCAAGTGTGTAGTGGTTCGGGAACGTGACAGAGGGAAATGCAGGGAGCATGTACTTTGGCGACACACCCTCCTTGACGAAAGCGTTCAGTCTCGGCGTCAGTCCGCGCTGCAAGAAGTCGGCGCGGAAGCCGTCGAGGCTGATGATGATGGTCGTCGGCGCAAACAGCGCTGTGCCATTGCTGACGAGCTCGGCCTTCTGCGCCGACTTCCTGCCCAAAGACAGCTTCCACGCCCCCAGCACCAAAATCGCGAAGCCGACGACAATCATGCCGTGGATGAACAGCCACCTGCGCCAGCTCCTCCTCTTATCCGTCTTCGCCTTTTCGTTCATCCTCAGTCGTCGTCGGTCGAGTTCGTCGCTGTCGTCTCGCTCGCTGCTCTCGCCGGTAGAGCTGCCCTCCTTCATGCCGCCCTCCTCCATCTCGTACATCAATTCGCCGTCCTCGCCGTGCGTCGCCTTCTCCACCAAGCGCTGCTTCCTCTGAGTTCTCCTCGTGCGCCGCTGCTGCCTCTTGTCCGGTTCGCCCAGCAAGTCTTCCGAGGATCCGTTGCTGGAGCCCGGCCGAGCACTGCCATCGGGGCCCCGAGCGAAAATCTTCAGTGGGTTCGGGACAGCGAGGCCGGAGCCCCGGCGCTGCAGGTCCTGCTTCTTCTTGCGGGTGTCGGTGACGAGCTTGTCGACCTCGTCCTCCTCCATGAACACCATGCTGTCGGCGGCGCGGAGCTCTCGGCTGTTGCGCGCCCGTTGCTGTAGCTGGTCGTCATCGCTGTCGCTCTCCTGATCGCTCCGGCTGCTGTGCAAGGATGAGGCGTCGTCATCGTAGTTCCCTGGGGCGAGGAGGCTCGCGGTGTCCCGATCAGCTCGAGTTTTCGAACCGAGGCGTCGCGACGGCATGGCTGGTAGGCTGGAACGCAGTGCGGTGCTGCGGGTGCCGAAAGTAAGAAGTTATCGGCCTGAATCGTGAACGACCGTCATGAGACGTGTAATATTTGGGGTGTAATTCTGCTCTTACAGCAGATCCCTTGTCCGAACCTGGATGGGTTCGCGGTGATTAGGATGCTCCATTCCGCCGCGTTGGTGCAGGGTCCTCGGACTTCATTGGTCGAAATAAAGTTGCCCCGCTTTCTGGGCTGTCTTTTTTGGGAAGACTCCGTTATAAGCCCACTTTGCTCCGTCTCATCCATTCGCTCGGTCTCCGGCCGCTGTGATCCTGTCATCAGCGCAGTACCCGAGCAGGCTGCCAATTTTGACTTGAAGGTGTTCATCCCTACTACAAGAGGCTGTAGTATTTCGAAGCACCAATTTGTGGAACACCAATGTGTGGAATGTTTTAGAGCTGGAAGTATATGTCCTTGCCCCTGATAATCCAGCACCCTCACCCTATCCCCCCCCCCCCCTACTTTGAAATCTGCCTCCTTAGCACTTTGAGGAATTTAGTATACTACTTATTATATAACTGATTAATTTCTGCTATATTCTTAGATATTAACTATATTATATCTTTAAACTTTATCTTAATCTTATTAATTACCTAAAGTTATTCTTTTTTAAGATATCTTTACTACTAAATAACCTTAACTACTAGAAAATAGAACTATTTCTGCTCTTTAAATAGAGATATATTAGAAGAGTAGTTATTAAACTAGTAATTTCTTTATTAATTAGATTAATATATTATAATAAGGGTATTAATAAGGTATAGAGGTTACTAAGATATCTTAATAGCTTAGTTTTAGATTAATAGGAAATACTTATAGTTTTGCTACTATACTTAAGCACTTTAAAGATTATTTATATAACTTTAAATTACCTATTAAGATTTATAGTATTCTATAACTTATTCTAAGCTTCTAGTTTAAGGTTTTACTTAAAATTATTATAGTAGTTAGTAACTACTACTAAGTTTTCACTTATTATTTAGCGTGGAAAAGACCCCGTTTTTTCTGGACATAAGGTTACTAAGTATTTCAAAGCAGTGGCCAAATTGATGGGTTCTCTGCCCACGGCGACATTTCTCATGATTGGTATGATCCATGGCTGGCTATTCCCTTTTGTGCTACCACATCACGGGGCTCAGCTACCCAAATTGGTACGCTAGTCCACTCATGCATCAATAAATGCCACGGTGCCTCCAATTACAGTAGAAGCAGTTGGTGTGGTAGAGGAGCTGATACACCCCTGCTTGTAACAACAGCATGCTCCGTGATAGTGGCGTCTGCACTACATTCCTCCACGTCAATGTTGAATAGAACGACACGAAAACATGCTCATCGGAACGACGCTTCGGGTTGAATGACGCTCAGAAGCTCAGTTCAAGGGTCTTCTGTTCTGATACTGCTAGGGCTCAAGCTCGGGAGGTTTTTCGTGTGCCTGTTCCTCTCTGGTCCAGCTCCAGGATCTAGATCGCTTACCTGGTAAAAGGGTCTGATGAATGGACCAGGGTCAACCCAAGCAGGAAAAGGCTTGTTTCTTCTAGTGCCACAAGCTGAGGCTTCCGTGAGCATCACGCGGCCCACCCGTATCGCTTATTGGCGACTTTGAGTCGAAAAGCAATCATGTCTAACCTCACCCTTCTCCCCTGTTTCACACACCCCCAACCTGCGATTCCCTTTCCTCTAACGGGTGACAATCGTAGGCAAGGTTGGGTGTTTAGATGATGGCCTTGTCTGGACTCCCGGGAACGCTTGTCCTGCTGGACTGGCACTTCTTTAGCTGCCTCCCCCTTCGACCCTTGGGGTCGAAATGCTGTCGGTTCCGCCTCTCCCGTTTGAACCTCCTCCGCGTTGCAAACTAGACGATTCAAGATGCTGTCATGTTGCTAGACAAGCGGCTTCGACTATGTTCCCGGACACTCGATAGCTCTTTTTGACCACCTCTCTCAAGACCCACAAAGTTGCGCGCCAAGCCTCGTCGGCATGTAGCGGCGCCATGCAGGCACGACCTGTACTGAACACCGCAGTTCTGTTTCGAGCGCCTTCCTGGAGTCGTGTCGAATCTTGGAGCCGCGCTGATGGAAGTCCAACGAGTCAAGTCTCGAGTCCAGTAATCCCTTGGAATCCTCGCGATGAGGTCATCCGGCGTTTCTCCGATCCAGCCAAAGATGAAGATGTTCAGACCGCTGGATCGAGCTATGAGTATGTCGTCTGAAAGCGCCCGTCTATTGACTGGCTTCGTGTCTCCGCGGTCGGACCCCAAGTCTTTTAATGATAACATGACTGAGCACTTGATGCAATGCAAATGACGGTAAAAAGCGAAATGAGAGAACATACTAATGGTTTGATATAGAAAGGCCGAGACAGCATACGCTAAAGCTGTCAAGTCACTTCAGACGATCCTGAAGAGCGAAGGCGGCACCGCCGTAATCCCGAACCAAAATGGCAAACAAGAGCTCTACCAGGTTGCCAAGCAGATTCAAGAAAGTAAGGAGAGCGTATTGGACCAAAAGAAGATGGCACGATTCGTCAGATCACTCGATCATTATCAGGGGGTGTTCGACATACTATCGCAAGCAGACTTTTCAGGATTGCCCCTGATATGGGGTGGCTTGAAGCTCGTCTTGCTCGTAAGAGATCCTGCTCGCTATACCCGCATCCTTTCTGACCAACGGTAGATGTCGAAAACTAGTTCCGACGCACTCTCCAAAGTATTCGAAGTGATTATCGACATTGGCCGGAGCTTAGAGAGAATAAGAGCTTACGTCAAGTTATACCCTATCCCACGAATGACCGAGTTCACGACCGACCTCTACGAAGCGATTGCGGAGTTTTTAGAGAAGGTCATCAGAGACTCCAAGAAGAACGCCCTGAGTACGTATACGTATAGATGGGGTTGATCATCCTGAAGCAAGAGCTCACTCAAAGCCCACAGAACGAGCAATGTCGGACTTTCTCCAGCCTTTCGAAGTTCGTTACGGAGATCTCTTGACCAAGATGAAGAAGATACAGGAGGAAATCAAAGAAGATGCAAACGTCTGTCTGCACGTCAGGCACGCGATGACTAGCCACTCGCTTGCTCGATATCAGAGGGACCTCCCGTTGCAGAGGCAGCAAATGTATCAAGCCTTCAAATGTTAGTTGCTAACGGCTCATGCAATCAAAGTCGGAAATTGACGTCTCGTAGCCGTAGCAGAGGACTCATCAGCCGATATTTTCAACGCCATCAGGAAAAACCTCTTTCACACGTTCGAGGTCCAGGCGGGATATCACCAGGAGCTGGAATCCATATACAAGACGACGACCTCCAAAGCCTGGGTCGAGTGGTTCAAGATGGAACAAAAATACGTCCCTTCAGGCTACTCTCACGAGACTCGGGTGATCCAAGCCGAGTGCGACGCTCCGGATCCCCAGCACGCCTTGGTCTGGAAGAAGCAGCAGCGCCTTTTGGCGCCCCATGTCCCGTCCGCGTATCTGATATGGACTCGCGGTATGACGGCGCAGTCGGCCATCGCCTCAGTCATCGATCAGATCCTGTTCCAGAAGACTCAAGTCATGATCGAGGCCGGCTTGGATCTTGAGCAGCTCAAAGAAGCAAATAACTCCCCACGCAGCCTCTGGAACTTCTTCCTCAAACTGGTCAGAGATCTCGGTGGCTGCATGGTGTACATCACCATAGGTTCCGTGGGAGCCGACGAGGCCGCCGTTGTCGGAAAGTTCGTCTCCATGGCGAAAAGTTGGAAAGGGCCGCCCATCAACGTGACTTTAATACACCCGTTTAGCGACGACTTCAAGAAGGCCGATGATGTTATCAATCTGGACGATAAGTACGACGTCCACCCCTCCCTGACGACAACGGATGCAATGCAGCATGTTCTGGTTCTGGAACTTGACGAAGGAAAGAGAGTCTCGGATACTATACAGAGTCTTCTCTGGGAAACTGTTTGGCGAGAGGTTCGCTATGCTGTGATCGGCATCGCCTTCACCCAAGTGTTGGAGCACATCCACCTTGCAGTCAGGGCGGTTGCAAGCAGAGTAAAGGATGAAGACGAACTGCTCAGAGAGGCACAACCCTCAGAAGGCCCAAAGGCTCGGAGAAGCAGGAAACCATTCACTGACGCTGATACGAAATGTTGGCTTGCTGCCGTCAAGGCCTGGACGGGAACTCCGTGGTTGATCGATACTGTCCGAGAACAGATCCAACGACACATCGATATTGTTGATATTCACCTACCTCAGGACATCAAGGCAGGACTGAAGAAGAGGCTTCACTTGCTCCTTCTCGAACAGGATGAAGTCTTTGAGTCGCGTCAGTTATCCGAAGCTCAAAGGCAGGTGATATGGAATGACTTACAGGACGCAATCCGACCTGGGACGAAAAGAATGTTCTGTGGTCGGATAGAGGAGTTGCTGACGTCCGTACTGGAAGATTACCGAGAGGAGGGTCCTCAAGAAGAGGTGCAGGCGAAGAAGTTATTCTTAAATCTGATGAAGACTTGCTTCGCAAAGAGCGGCCAGTGGATGGATACCTTTTCCCAGGATAAGGAGTTAGTTGCTAACGGCATCACCAAGGCTGTTGAAATCGGGTTCGAGGATTTGGTAGAAGCTTTGGCGTCGGGGGATCATCCTTCAACACCATAGGAGTTCTAGGGGTTTATAATGAGTTGTTCAGGATTGTAACGGAATTCCACTCTTCCTTGTCTGTATGAGTGAAGCCAACCTATCAGTAATTATTGGCGAATCAAAGCAGCCTCGAATATGTGGCAGCAAAGAAAGAGCACTGCGGTGAAGCATATTGGTTAAGAAATCTACCCAAATTCCAGAGTTGAATGGACGCTGCTCTCATCTAGGACGGTGAAGTTGCTGGAGAGAACGAAGGCGACGAAGGAAGGACAACAGAACCAACGACAGAACAGGCATCAACAAGAGGCCTAAAGTATACAATTTTAAGTACTTTGATGGTATCAACTCGCTTGGAGAGCCTCGAACACTCGAAACTGTCTCCCATGAGGCAGAGATCTGAGAATAATGACAGCTGTTGAGACACAACAGCAGACCCCTCCAAAGTCAACATCCACCCCATCAATGCAATGACCGGCGTCAAGCTATCGAATCCCATTTCCACTTCCGGACCGATGCCGGGCTTCGAATACGATACCGTCCAATGGTGAGGCCGGAGCAAGCCACAAGTATGCAATGAACGGGGGGTTGGGCGCTTTTGACAGCGCATCTGTTCCCTCAGTGGGACAGATTTCCTGCAGTTGTATTGGTGATGGTGATGGGGGTCGGAGCAAGACATCGGTCACGCCCACAGGGTGTGGTCCTAGGATACCCCAGCCCCTAACCCCGCTGTGAGAGTTCCCCTAGAGCTCTTACAAAGCCCGCTGGAGAGCCCGCGAAGCTGCCGTCCATTATCAGTTCTCGTCAGGCTGACTTCAGCTCAATTGCATCCGCCTTGGCGACAACCATTCTGCACTGTTTCTTTTTTGAAGATTGACTGAGCTCATCTAGTAGGATTATATGTACGGCCCGAAAGTTGATGTCTTAGCTGAAACGAAGGTACCGAAGCGCTGCTGAGCGTCAACCTAACGACCCGTCCTCGAGCTCGGATTGCTCATCGCACCCCGTCTCTCTTCTCATCCAAGTCCGAACACCGAACTCTTCTCCCCTTCAAGATGGCGGACCTCGTCACGGCCAAGTCCGAGAAGAAGGTCCAATTCGCCCCCGCGACTCCCGCACAACGGGACGCCGCCTGGCGTCTCAACGGCGTCTCATGGGCCCCTCCGATGTCCGTCGAGGCTTACCTCGCTCGTGAGATCGCGCTCTCCGAAACGGACCTCTCATCAAACTGCGAGTACTACGTTCTTTTCGACCCTGCCGAGCCGGAGCACATCATCTCTTCCTGCGAAGCAACCGCCAAGACCCTTTTCGTGAAGGACGCCTCTGGAGCCTTTAGCGAAGAAAAGGCACATGGCATCGCCTCGGTTTACACGAACCCGTCCCACCGCGGCCACGGCATGGCTACGCTCCTCCTCTCCCGGCTGAAGGAGGCCATGGATGCCGATTCCCGAGCGAGTGCACTTTACAGCGACATCGGTACCGTGTATTACTCCCAACTAGGCTGGGTCGTGTACCCATCTCTTCAGGTCTCTCTGATCCCAGACGACGCCTCGGCTCTGCAGCCCACGCCGCCCGAGGGCGTTCGATACCTCACCGCCGACGAGGTTCCAGCCCTCTGTGAAAAGGACTACGAGCTGTTGAAGAAGAAGATCCAGAACATGCCCGCCGACGGCAAAGCTCACGTTGCGTTTGCGCCGTCAGCAGCGCAGATCACGTGGCACTTCACTCGGGACGGCTTCATGGCGAAGGAGCTCAAGGGGCGCGAGGTGGTCAATCGGGGAGCGATCACGGCGGATGGCAAGTCCTGGTTGTACTGGGACCACGACTTCCGTGAGAAGAAGCTCAAGATCCTTCGTGTAGCGGGCGATCCCCAGGCCGACGTCACGGCGCTGTTGCACGCTGCGGTGCTCGAGGCTGCGGACTGGGGTCTGGCGAAGGTACTGGCGTGGAATCCGGACGACGGTGTCGCGGCGTCGGCTAAGAAGGTGAGTGATCGCACCAATGGAGCTGTCAGAGTTGTGTTTGATGAGAGGCTTGACGGGAGTATTCCGAGCTTGAGGTGGAAGGGCGAGGGGGAGGTCGTGTGGGAGGACAATGAGTACTACGCGTGGTGCTAGACGGAGCTTTGAGACACTTTTCATGAATAAACGACTATGATATCCCGACAGTTCACACACGCTGGCAGATGGTTCAGACTATCTGCCAGTACTTGCTCGAGAGCGAAAAGGGCCAAGAAGCTGGAACAAGAATGATATCGAGGGACAAAGTCAGAGACAGCAGGCAGCATAACGGTGACGGGCCGAAGCCTTCGCCATAAAAAGGGCTGGGGAGGCAGTAGATCTTCAGGCCGAGGCGCAGCGATGACTATGCCAGACCTACGGGTCGTCTGACAACACGCCCTATACCTCCAAACAGCTTCTGGAGCTCAGCAATCTTGACCCTGTCGAGTGGCTCGCGAGGCTTCTCAGGAAATCGAGTGATCTGTCTCTTGAAGATTGACCCACGCGTTTGCAAACATTCAAGGAAGAAGAGATTGGCCGCATGGGCCGCTCTAGTCCTACCACGAGACTCTTGGCTCAATCTCCTGAGCTTTGGACGAACCCCAAGTGTGCTCCCCATCGACTCGACACGACGCACAAACGGCGGGGGAGGGGTGTCGCTTATGGCAAGAACGATAGGAATCGGAAGAGCTCCTGCCTCGACTATGGCTCGAAGCTCCTATCCAGTATCATTGTCCAGTGTCGAGAGACTGGGGAGGTTTGGGTTTCGACAACGACAGTCTACCGGACGTCGGTCGGAGGCAATCTGCGGTCCAGGCTCTGGCAATTCAAAGCGTCAGCAGGTATCTTAACTGCAGGAAGTCGTGGGAAACGGGCCATGTAATTGTTCAACCACCTTTTGGCAGCAATAAGGTGAGGTCGTCGTAGGGTTTGACATCGGCAAGCTCCGAGAGAGAGAGAGAGCACATTCCCTCCTAGCTCTCTAGCCAATGGTAAACCTTCTTTTGACAGCCGTCATGTGACCCCGCCACTACGGCTCCGGGTGGGACCGGCACGGAGCTTCACCAGGCCGAATTTCCCAATTCGATAGGTAGCGTGTAAACAAATGAGCGTCTCGTGTGCTTGACAGAAAATCCCATTAATTACCAGCTTTGATTGCTCAGAAAAATTTGAAGCTGTACCTGGCTTGACTTAAATGTCACGTGGTCTAATCTGATGTCTGAGACCTCTTATCTTATCGCACAGAAAATATTTACCCCTCATTTTCGCTTTGTCCCACGACGACGAGAGATGGCGGTCAACTCGGGAGAGCTGGGCAATCCCGCATCCCGCGTCGGAACGTCGCCTCCTTCCGCAGAAAGTTGTCCAGGAATTGTCCAGATTCTCAGATTTGGAAAAATCATTTTGGAGGGACCGGCGCCATGGCAACGTGCATCATGCAATGTTACTGCCCAGTGCTGCTGCTTTATGGAGTGGGAAAAAAAATATAGCAGCAGGCCTTGTTGGCGGCGCAGGCGCTTAGTGCTGCACGTCACCCCCGGCCAGGATCTTGTTGCCACCCCCGGTCTGACCTTTTCGCGAGCACGATCAGATTTTTTTTCCCTCTCTGGTTTTTAGAGAGAGAGAGAGAGAGAGAGAGAGAGACAGAGAACCCCGCATTGCCAGTGCCAGCTGCCCGCCGTCAACCAGCCACATTTTTGGACTTATGCGCCCTCAGTGTGAAAGAGCCAGGGGTTGATCCCTGTGCGCTCATAGGGGCGAATAGATTGGGGGCCGGCGTTGACTCCCTCGCCGACGGTCGTCACAAGCGCATCTAGGAACTGTCTATCCATCCATTGTCCATCACGGTTGTTCTTGTAGAATCTGCGGCAGGAGGATGAAAATACTGCCTACAGGGGCTTGAGGCACGGTCAACAGCAGCCGGCAAGGACAGGCATCACGGAGGAGCCTTGGTTTACAGGAAGGATGGACCATGGTCTCATCGCACTCTGCCACAGACAGCAAGCGTGCCAGAGTGCCAAAAAGTGCTAGAAAATACGTGACTCATGCCGGAACAAGAGTTGGGCTCAGACCTGGGACGTACTGGGGGTTCCAGGTTGGGCTGCGCGGCAACCTTGCTGACTGACAGGGATCAGCAGAGATGGAGGGGCAGATTGGTAGCCATGGAGCCTTATCGCCGTCGATGTACATCAAAGTCTCTCCAACGTAGCAGCCCGACATTCGGGACAAAGCACCAGAAGGGAATATTTTTCGTGTTGTTGCGCTGGCGCCTGGGACAGGACGGAGGCAGACGGAGAGAATTCGAGATGGGCTCAAGTCAAGTAAGGTGGCCCAGCTTCATACTGCAGAGCGCAGGAAGCTCCAGTAAGAGGGAGCCACCCCTTCCCTCGGACAACACGAGCAATTAGCTCCCGCCCGCGGAGGAAAAGACAGAAACATCATGATGGAGGAGAGCGATATGATGTTCAAGCTGAGTCGACAAATTGACTTACCGTCTTGGTAGATCTACAGCACAGGGCCTGGCCTCTCTGGAGCTTCCAAAGTGGGGGGAGATGAGGCCACTGAGGAAGGTGCGACGGCATGCTACGGCGCTGCCCGTTTGCAAGGTGTTGCCCCGCGAACAGCCAGAAAATAAAAGTGCCCCTCCATTTTTCGGGTGCCCCTCGCTTGTGATATCATCGACAGCCAAAAACTCATAGACTTTGCACAACTCCTGGGAATTCAGAAAAAAGGGGGGAAGGAATAAGAACGCATGGCGGGCAGGAGCAACTGAATCAATGGAAATGCTACACGTAGATGCCAAAGTCGAGGCAGTTACCGCCTTTTCCTTTTTAAAGAGCGTAGAACAGCCTGCAGTGAGGCAAAAGGCAGAGGGGCAGCGGACGCACTGGCGGCTTGGTGGGGTCTGAGTGGCGGGGTGGTACGTGAGGCGACTTTGGGACTACTGCCGAGCTACGGCTCAGAGGTACTCGGAACTCTCAAATGTCGAAGACGACTCGACCAATCAACATTCATTATCTCTTCAAGAAAACAAAAGAATAATTCCTGGTGTGGTACAATTTCTAGGGCAATTCACCAGAAGCAGCGCCTAGAAGACCCACCTGCCCCGCCGCAAAAGTTTTCGAACCCCTCCTTCGCCCGCCGCCGTCCACCCTCGTCGACCTTTTTCCCCTCCCATCCCAAGCAAACCCACCACACAACCCATCCACAACAACCACTTCGTCCTTTATAAGGTGAACTTCCCCTCAAAATCTTCTCTCGTACTTCTCCCTCTTCCTCTCTTCGTCTAGCATACCGACAGATATTTTTGTCACCTGCAAATGTGAGCATCCCTTCCATCCCTTATCATCCTCACCTGGCCCTTGTACCTAAAATACGCTTGCGAAGAGTCTCATCAACTAACGATTTTTTTTTTCCAGCTCTCACTTCACCACATACTTCTTCGATCCAATACCGCCAACCGCCAAAATGGGTAAGGAGGACAAGACTCACATCAACGTCGTCGTCATCGGCCACGTCGACTCTGGCAAGTCGACCACCACTGGTCACTTGATCTACCAGTGCGGTGGTATCGACAAGCGTACCATCGAGAAGTTCGAGAAGGAGGGTAAGTTTCACAAGGATCCAAGCTTTCTCATCAACATGTGCTAACTTTTCCCCCTTTCCCAGCTGCCGAGCTGTAAGCAGGGACTATGCCAAGTTTTGGCCGCGACGTGAATTTTCGATACTGACTATTTTCCCACAGCGGCAAGGGTTCCTTCAAGTACGCCTGGGTTCTTGACAAGCTCAAGGCCGAGCGCGAGCGTGGTATCACCATCGACATTGCTCTCTGGAAGTTCGAGACTCCCAAGTACTATGTCACCGTCATTGGTGAGTTCATTCGTTCCTTGCTCTCAAAACTGCGTTTCGACTGTATTTTCGGCGGCAGTAAAATTTCAGAATTTTCTGTGCGCAAATTGATGGCGGCGCTTATCTCACTCACCGAACACCAACTAACCCACATCAGACGCTCCCGGTCACCGTGACTTCATCAAGAACATGATCACTGGTACTTCCCAGGCCGACTGCGCTATCCTCATTATCGCCGCCGGTACTGGTGAGTTCGAGGCTGGTATCTCCAAGGATGGCCAGACCCGTGAGCACGCTCTGCTCGCCTACACCCTGGGTGTCAAGCAGCTCATCGTCGCCATCAACAAGATGGACACCACCAAGTGGTCTGAGGACCGTTACCAGGAGATCATCAAGGAGACCTCCAACTTCATCAAGAAGGTCGGCTACAACCCCAAGACCGTTGCCTTCGTCCCCATCTCCGGTTTCCACGGCGACAACATGCTCGCCCCCACCACCAACGCTTCTTGGTACAAGGGCTGGGAGAAGGAGGGCAAGGGTGGCAAGGTCACCGGCAAGACCCTTCTCGAGGCCATCGACGCCATCGAGCCCCCCAAGCGCCCGACCGACAAGCCTCTCCGTCTCCCCCTCCAGGATGTCTACAAGATCGGTGGTATCGGCACTGTGCCCGTCGGCCGTATCGAGACTGGTATCCTCAAGCCCGGCATGGTCGTCACCTTCGCTCCTTCCAACGTCACCACTGAAGTCAAGTCCGTCGAGATGCACCACGAGCAGCTTCAGGAGGGTGTCCCCGGTGACAACGTTGGTTTCAACGTGAAGAACGTCTCCGTCAAGGATATTCGCCGTGGCAACGTCGCCGGTGACTCCAAGAACGACCCCCCTGCCGGCGCTGCTTCCTTCAACGCCCAGGTTATCGTCCTTAACCACCCCGGCCAGGTCGGTGCTGGCTACGCCCCCGTCCTCGACTGCCACACTGCCCACATTGCCTGCAAGTTCTCTGAGATCCTCGAGAAGATTGACCGCCGTACCGGAAAGTCTGTTGAGAACAACCCCAAGTTCATCAAGTCTGGTGACGCCGCCATCGTCAAGATGGTTCCCTCCAAGCCCATGTGCGTTGAGGCCTTCACCGACTACCCCCCTCTGGGCCGTTTCGCCGTCCGTGACATGCGTCAGACCGTCGCTGTCGGTGTCATCAAGTCCGTTGACAAGTCCGCTGCTGGCTCTGCCAAGGTAAGCTCCAATCCCCTCTTCGTTCCCCCCTTGTCTTCACTGTCTAATAACCTTCACCCACAGGTCACCAAGTCCGCTGCCAAGGCTTCCAAGAAATAAGCAACTTAACTCTCCAGGGTTGGGTTATGAGTACGCCCGTGGCACACCAGCCATGGATACTCACTTCTACGGCTTAACGAATTCCCTTTGCGTGGCATGAGGACACATGATATGGCTCGGAGCACGAATATCGGGAGGAAGGATGGATGATTACGTCAAAAAAAACTTCTCACGATACGTGCCTAGTTAGCACAAAAATAGAGTCCTAGAAGTGATTCCCAAGTTAAAAACGCTGTGCCCAATCACCCTGTGACCGTGAAATATGATGATGTTGTGAGCTGTCAAGCGACCATGAGCTTCTAGGAGGCTGTCGCTGTCCCGCTGTGGTCTTTTGCCTGCTGAAATTACGCCCACGAATTGCTTTCCACTCTCCCGAATTTTAATTACCATTTACTCCAAATTCAACTAATGTTGTGAGTGCTCAGCTTGCGAAGCGCTGAGGTAATCCTGAGTCTGCGGCGCACCTTACGCTCATGCGTGGCGCCGTCCTGCCAATCCACGGTCACAGACAGAACTGAAAACAAGGTAGCCTGAAAAGGTAATGCTCATGATGTTTGGGCTTTGTTATTTGTACATATAATACATATTACAGTTTTGACATACATCCAACACACAAGTTACCGTTCGCCGTCCTTGGCGCCCTGAGTTTCTCAGGTGGACTCCATTCATGAGCAGCCGCCTTGTCACACTCCTGTTGCCACGCGCTTCTCAGGCGCCTTCTCAATTCCACCCGGTACCTTCCTGCTCGGTCTAGCACTCTCTGCCGCAAAATCTCTCTCGCCGACCCACTGAACGACGTCTCCGTGAGCCAGGCCCCGAACCCAGCTCAAGTATTTCTCAGCATGAGCCGTCTTTTCTTCCTCTGACAGGGACGCGTCGGACGGCGCCGCCTCCAGAACAAGCTCCGCACGTCGACCGCCGTGGTGGCCGGCTTGGATACTCGTGTAGCGGAGCTTGTGGCCCTCGTACTCGGCGTCTAGTGTCCGGCGCATCTCCAGACCTGTGAACATGAATTTCGCAGGTTTAGAGATGGTACTGCCGCCATCCGGTGACGGGAGGTCGGATAGCGTGATCACTGGCGGGGGGCCGAGGCGTCCGGCGAGAAGGTCGAGGTGGGCGGAGTCTATGTACTCGCGGAAGGGAGAGTTATCGAGCGCCGAGGGGGACATGGCCGTCAGAACTGGTTGTGAGAAGCGGAGATCGATGGGCTTGGTGGGATAGGCGATGTCGGTGAAGTGCTGGCTGAGGACCGCAACAAGGCTCTTGGGACAGGCGTCCCAACTGAGCGGGCCTTCAGGAAGGTCATCGGGGACGGTGATGCGTAGCTCGAGAAGGCCCGGGAGGTCAGAGGCAAGTTTCCTTTCGTTGGCCGGATGAGGGCGGAAGGTGAGGATCAGAGAGGTCGTGACGGGTTCGGCCGAGGTGACAATGTTGGAGAGAGCGGCGAGGCCGGCGGGAGGAGGTGAGTTTGGTGAGAAGATGTGGCTGTTGTTCACCGCGGCGTCGGCGAGGCTGAAATTGGGCGTGTTCTTGTGAAGAATGTGACCAAAGCTGGCGGTAGTCGTCGTAAACGGCTTGCTCCATGCCTCACCAAAGTCTTGCGGCCGTGACTGCAACGGCCTTGGCAGGATATCGCCGACCTCGAGAGGTATGTCGGACTCATATGACGAGAGTCGACTTGTTGGTTCCACCCACCGAGACCACGGTGTAAGCTTATCCAACCATGACAGCTTTTCGCGCCCGATTGCCTCACGGACAAGTCTGCCTTGAGTGGATTTGGGATACTTGAAAGTGATGGCTGCATCCCTGGGGTAGAGAGCGGTGTACAGAAGACGTTGAACGACGTTGTCTGGACGCTCATGGCCTTCGTCTGATGACCCGTTCTTAAACCATGATACACGAATCTTTTTGCTGGTCAGAAAGAAACAAGCAACGTAGACATGAATAACCGACCTTTTTTCTTGCAGGGATGTGAGCTATGACGGTGTTGGTGAGCCGGCCAAGATGTTCCAGAAGTCTGGCATCGATGACATTGGTGTAGATCCATTTTGCTTGGAACTCTTGAACAACCGTGTCCTGGGCAACCTCATCGAGCTTCTTCAAGATCGTGTCCGTCTTTGCCTTAGTTGCGGTGATCTTCAAGCGTGACATTGACAGCTGGATCTTTTCGCCGGGATCCAGATATGTCTGCTTAATGGAAGTGAGGCGCTTGTTATCTGCTGCACATAGTCAGAACACGTCATGATCGATCCGCCTTCCCAACTTACTCGCCAACAAAGCCAGGAACTTTGGTCTCGCCTTGGCCGAATATATACCCGGCCCATCAACCATCTCTCTTAGCTCCAGCTTCCAGGCTTCCCTCATCAGATTTATGCCCAGACGCTCCTTCGGCGTCCCAGTAATCTCAAGCCTTTGCAATGGGGTCCAGGGAAGCTGCTCTTCGATCCAGCTATACTCGACCTCTTTCTCCGCCGATGGTTTCAAAGCAGTCGTGCTCGCTCGGACAAGATACGTCCTTAATTGCGATACCGTAAAGCCGTTGACGAGCACGCCGAGCAGCTCCTCAAAGTCTTGTTGGAAGAGGATAGGGTCGCTGGGGCGCAACTCGTCAATGTTGGACAACGCCTCCTCCGCGGTCAACTCCCTCGATTCTCTCTCAAGTTCCGCCGACAAGTCAACTTGTTGGGGCGTCTCCAGAACCTCCACAGGTATTTGGCTATCATAACGCTTCCGTGATTCTCGCATCACAATGGTTCGAGCCTTGCCGCCAAGCTGTTCGGTTCCGAGATGCTCGGTTTGGAGATATACCACACGGCCACCTATACGCTTAAAGTCGCGACGCTCATTCGGGACGTACTTCTTGAAGCTTAAAGGGCCAATTTGATCTTCAGGTCTCTGCTCCGTTGAGGCGACAGGCACAAATTCTGCCTCATCTTGACGAAGCGACCCAGAGTCGTTTTCTACCGCGGGCTGGCTCGAAGGAGGTTCAGCGGGCGTTTGGGATGGTACATATTTGAGCAAACTGCCATCCTGACGGCTGAAGTCTCTTCTTTCATCCTCTTTTAGCTCTTGTGAGTCCGCCTCAAGGCGGTCCCACGCTGACTGCGAACTGTATTGCCTTCGTTGGAAAAGCTCGGTTCGAAGAAGGGGGATTCGGAGGGAGCTATGAGCTCTGGGTTGGTCGAGAAGTCGCAATTGGCATCGCAGACAAATGTTTCGGGCAAGTGCCGCCCGAGAAATCATTGGGAACTATGAAATGACACCCAAAGGTTCTGGCACACTGGTTCGAGGCGGTTGCGATTGTTTAAGCAGGTCGAAGCGCCCAAATTTTGCGACAAGCAGCTGCCGATAAGATAATTGATTAGATAAGAAAACGCGAAGTAAAGTGCACCTGCCAAATCGCGTCGCGCTTAGACTTCAATGCGAAAGCTACCTTGACAGCAAACCATAAAAGTCGCAAGCTTAACATCGTTACTTTAGGAGACGTTCTTATTCATTCATCAGTCAAACTATCTCGCATCGTCGTCTCAGTGAAAGCAAAATTTTACCGCTGCCTCCTGATACAAAACACCATGCCTCCATCCCAACGCCGCAGGAGACCGGTATGCCCCGCAGCACCTACTGGCAGATGCATGTCTGATAAAATGCGCATAGGTCGAGGACGACGAGTCGGGAGAAGAAATGCCTCAGGGTAGACAGCGTCGCGACCCTGATGAATCCGAAGAAGCCGAGGAAGATGCAGAGAATGGCGAGACCAGTCCGGACGACCAGCTCGCCAAGAAACTGGTGCGCTATGTCCTTGCTTGCGAATTTTCCCGGACGCCAATCCGCCGAGATGGCATTAAGGATCGAGGTATGCGGCAATCATTACTTCGTCGGTGATTGCAGCTGACGGTCAACCAGTTCTTGGAGACCAAGGTAGAGCCTTCAGGAAAGTCTTCGATGTGGCGCAAAATCAGCTTCGGACAGTCTGGGGCATGGAGTTGCGTGAACTTCCAGTTAAGGAGAAGTACACGATGGCGGAGAAGCGTCAAGGTAAAACTCGAGTCAATATCAGAGCACGGTGTGGCGAACACTAATACGACACAGCCCTTAAGTCCGGCTCACAAGCCAAGACAAGCTCCGGCGTCTTCGTCCTTTCCTCGACCCTCCCCCCGAAGTACCGCAACACGAAGATCATCGCACCCTCAAAAGCCCCCAGCACCGAAATTGAAGCCTCATATATCGGCTTCTACACTATGATCATATCAATAATTATGTTCAGCGGCGGCGAGCTCTCCGACCAGAAGCTGCGACGGTATCTGAACCGCGTCAACGCCGAAGCGAACGTTGCCGCAGAAAAGACGGACGATATATTGAAGCGTATGCAGTCGCAAGGCTACGTCATTCGCAAGGTGCAGAGGAATCCAGCCTCTCAAGCCAATGACGGCAGTGAGGATATCACTTGGCTCGTAGGGCCTCGTGGACAGGAAGAGGTCGGTGTCGACGGTGTCGCGGGCATGACGCGCGCAGTGTATGGTGAACAAGCGGACGAGGCCCTGGAACGGAAGATCGGAGCGAGCTTAGGTATTCAGACGGTGGATGCGGATGGCGACGCCGACATGTCGCAGGCTCCGGAGGCTGGACCATCACATTGACATTGATACGGTGATGATGGTGGCATTCGGACGTTTGAAGAACGCTCGCAAGCGCAGTAGCGCGGTAAATACCCAGGGGCAGGCAGCATCCTTACGGTTGTATGAAGAACCAGTAATAGCGATGAATTATCAGGGGTATCTGCACCCTACTTCATATTCCCAAGCAATTAGTCCCCAACGCCTGTTTTTTGTCTCAGATGACGCGTCCAGATGTGTTGTTCTCCCGCCTCGATCTTTAATCTTCTCGTACTGGTGGCGGACCGGCAGGTTGCATCATTTTCTAGCAGCAAGTCAGCGATTGGTTGTTGACACTCATTTTATGTAATTTTAACGGAAAAGAGAACATACTCGGATCAGTCTAGCCTTCAAAAGCTGTGCGGGTTCGTTCTCAGCCAGAGCCATGTATGAAAGCATGGGAGGGTGGCCGGCGATGGAAGAGTACGTGTCGCGGTAGATGTTGGTCTTCCACTCCCAACTCGTCGTGTCGGGGTGTCCTGTGCCAACGTACTTGGCCTGCAGACGCTCGAGTTCTTGCTGGTTACGAAGCTTATCGGCCTGCAAAACAATCATTTAGCGTACGGTTTTTTCTGTGGGGCGAGTGTGGTTACCATCTTGTTTACGTTGGCTGATCGTGAAAGCTGAGTTGCAGTTGCAAAGTTGTAGAAGCCAGGCAGGCGCCTTGCAGGCTTCAGATGCGCCGGCTGAACTCCGGCAGGCTCTCACCGAGCTGAAATGGGAGGGACGTGCTGTTCACCTTACCTAGGTACCTTAGTGGGTCCACTTCAACTCGACGACGATGCGGACATATCCATACGCGATTTCAAGCAGCCGCAGCCAGAGACTCGAACTTAAACTTCAACGTCTGGATCCTCATCAACACCCCGACAACAGCTACCACCATGAATAGGATCAAGCAAATACAGCAAAATCGGAGGAAGCAGCAAAAGGTGGCTGATTCGGCTGAGAAGATCAAGAGCAAGTGCGCTCAAGATCACGGAAAGGCGCATGTCGCGCACTGTAAGGATTGTCATGGAGAATTGGTGGAGGCCATGAGGAGCAGATATCTCGACTCCAAGGACGAGTGGTTCTCGAACAATACCGCATTCTTGAGCGACCTCGACGGCTTGTTCGCTAAGCTCAAAGACTTCACCGATGACCTCAAAGCCATTGAGGCTCGGATCGATAAGGAGAAGTCGAAGCACTACCGCGGAGCCCTACCGAAGACAGCAGCAGGCCGCACCGCCGAAGCGTCTATGGGCAAAGTCGCCTTCCAGGCCGCGTTGGAAGACGAAGAGAAGCCCATGACTGCCTTGACAGAGGATGTACGCAAAGCTGTCAACAGGGATGTTGATAACGTTCCACGCGTAGAAGACGTGCTCTCGAGGTTGAACGACTTGACGCCAGAGAGGGAAAACGAGGTCATCGTCGACATCTTTTTCCGCGACCCTCAAACAAACGAGATTCCAGCATCGTGCACCAAGTACGTGGAGAAATTACGGTCAGGGGCCGACATCGAAGATGTGATAGCCGCAATGGAAGCCGAAAAGCCTTCAAGATCCCAGGCATCCAGCAACATGGACCGGCACAAGCGGACGCTTAACGAGTTGAAGAGGGCGCAGGCAGCTCATGAGCAGGATAAGATGCTTAAAGCTCAGAAGCGGCAGCAAGCTCTTCCTCAGGCCCCGCAAGTCAACAAGGAGCTGTACGAGCTCCCACCATGCAACGTGTGCGCGGGCAAGGTTTCTCCCGAGGACGTCATCGCGTGCCCGGCGTGCTTGATCTTCGCCGAGTTGAGCCTGACTAAGAGAACTGTGTTCGACTCGGAGAAGTGTTTTGAGCAAGGCTACGTAAGTGTGGTAGGAGAACCCGAGCACAGTGGGACGAGCTGACAAACAAACAGGAGGAGCACGTCAACAGCGCTCACAGCTGCGCCGCCGGCGAAAAATGCATCCAACTCAAGGACGAAGATGAAGAGATGGGCGGCAGCGGCGAAGCGGCCGTGATATGTGAGGAGTGCGCAGAGCAGTTGGGCCAAAGCACGGTTTACTGCTCGGCACGATGCGCGAGCTCGGATTTCCAGGCGCATCGTGAAGGCGTGCATATCCCCAACTGGAAGGGTCTCGGAATCGACCTCGACACGCAGGGCGAGCACTTGGTATATGACAATGACGAGAAGACCAAGTACCATGTCAATGACATTTCGAAGTTTGTGTGGGACCTTGACGATGCATTTGAGCGTATCTTCAAGGGAAACAACCCCGACATCAAGGACTTCATATACTGAAGGTATTGTTCTCCACTTCTCGCAACACACCACACACCACACAGACGGCAGTTGAGGTCTAATAGGCTTCTGTAGTGAGCCATGATCCCGGAAGACTCGTCACCGCTCTCATCTTTCGAGTTGTGTAATTGAGGAAGAAAGGCCGGGTCTCTATTGAGTCCGGAGTCGAGTCCTCTTTAGCAGCATATGTAGTTGGGTCAAACTCAAGATTTACTTGCATAAATAAGCTCGATCCGTATTGAATCGAATTCATTGCTCAAAATATGGTACTCAGCTCTTATCTGATTACCCAAGTCCCAGTCTCGCAGCATGACAGACATACGTCAGCTTACCTACTTGCGTGGGTTGCAGGGGTGCTTGTTTTCGCTGAAAAAGCAAAGCTCCGAGGAGGACCGGAACTTATCTTGACACACCGCGACACACCGCTGTAGGTCAAATGCCGCTCCAGGTCCGCAGCTGAGACCCCTGATATCCGCCCTATTAGCGGAGTAGACTTAGCGTGGTTCTGTGCATGCATCTGGGGCCCCAGCCAATCGCCAACATCCGAAGGGCATCGGAACACCATTGGCTGCTTTTTCTTCCCTCCGCTCTGCTCACTCACTGCGATGTCTTACGCCGTGGACGCCTCACATGCCGCGTAGGTACCCTGCACGAGCGGGTGATAGAACAGATCATTTGTTCTTACGGGCGGGCATCGAATCATAAGCTCATAGCCCGTTGCGTTGTCTGCGCTGACAGGAACATATCGGTCCAGTAATCCCCTCATATTCTTTCTCATACGGCCAATCGCAAAAAAAAAAAAAAAAAAAAAAAAAAACGGTCTCGGCCAGCCTTCCATGCAATTTCGTCAGCAGCTTTAACTCCTTGCTCACCCGGATCCGGCGACTCACCTGCTTCTCGGTTTTCACTCCATTAGTCTTCCCCGGGATTCCCAAGCCCACGACCGTTTTCAATCTCTCTCCTGGCCCTCTCTTCGGGGTCGAGTCCCCGGCTATCCCGATTAATCTCTCCGCCGGACCCTCGTTCATCCTTCATCGCCATGGAGTCCAACATTGAACCCGATGGCGCAAACGGTGCCACAGCCCCAAGACAGAGGGTAACTAACGCCTGCGAAGCCTGTAGAGCTGCCAAGGTCAAATGCCAGCTAAGTGTGCAGACTGGGATATGTCGAAGGTGGGTGTAACTTCCCGTCTTGGCTAGACGAAGCTATCTCCCGAGCAAACTCGGCGTATAAGTACATGTCAATACTGACACATCCGTGAAAATTAGATGCCTCGAATTCAAGAGGGAATGCGTTTTCCGGACCGGGCCGAGGACTCGACGACCACGTCAGTCCAAATTGTGAGATCTCACTTCCCTGTATTGAATCCCGGTGGAAGCCTCTGGTAGCTTTGGTTGTCTGAAGCCTCAGAAATTCTCACACTGTTCCAGGAATCAAGACATCCCGAGGCCGCCACCTCCACCGGGTCCGTCCAAGACCTTTAGCATTGACTTCGAGATGCCCCAGCTTGACGAGGTCGACGATCTCGGGAGCCTTGCCTCACGTCATGAGAAGTATCTCGACGATATCATGCCGCCAGACTCAGACCTAGACTCCATCGATATGATGTTCGGCCTAACCGACTCTGGCAGCGGCTCACATTCTACGATATCATCACCACCGTCATCCGGTCCCGCCGTCTCTGTGTCGAGTTTTGGTGTAAAGCCGCAATTCAACCTCGACTCTGCCGAGAAATTACTGCAGACATTCAGGGTCATGTTGAAGAACTACCCATGCGTCTCTCTGCCGCCGGATGCCACCGTCACATCTTTATCCAAGACGAATCCGTTCCTACTTCTGGCCATCCTCGCCACAGCTTCCGGCTCCACCGCATTACAAGGGCATACATTATACGACGAGGAGTTTCGCAAGATCCTTGGTCTCAAGTTCGTCGCTGGTGGTGAGCGAACCACGGAGCTCCTGCAAGGCCTGCTCATATACACGGCATGGTTGGTCACCTCTTTCTTATTCATATATCACACCATCTTACGGAAACAGGTACCCTTTTCATCTCCGGCCGAAGAGCAAGCAAGCTTTCCAATACGTCCGCATGGCCGCCGAGATTCTCCATGACCTGGATCTCGTAGACCCGCCTCCCGGCCTCCCGGCTGCCTCAGATCCGACACCAGAACAGCTGGACGGAATCCGCGCCTACCTAGCCTGTTACTACCTCGTCTCAGCGCACGTCTTGCCTTTCTTACAGTACTTCCGCAAATCCTCTCTGACCGATGCTAGGTTTGCAACCGCCTGGGCAAAGACGGCAACGCTCCAGTTCACTTCCTGGACCTCCACCTGCTGCGACATTCTCGAGCGGTGTTCTGTTCTCAAGGGCGACCATACCTTGGCCTGGCTCGCCCGCCTGCAGCATATCACAGAGGAAGCGACCACTCTAGCGAAGATTAAGCCTGCTTCAGAACAAGTCAAGCAGCAAGTGCATTTCATGTATCTGGGTCTAGAGAGTCAGTTTAGGGAGTGGCGAGGTCGCATACCCAACAGTCTTAGTGAGCAACGTGCGTTATTTCACTATCCCCACGATCTAGCTCATGACCTAATTCAATCGCTAATAACAAAAGGACACAGTAACCGCGGCAAACCTCTTCACCGAAATCTATCTCCTCACCGCCCCCGTCTTTCAGCTTCGCTCGACGTCGAAAATTGGCGACAGCGATCTCAGCCACCCCATCCCCGCAAGCCGTCTCCAGAGAAGCCTCACTCTTCTCCGCACATTCTTCGACTTCATTCTGGCCCTCGACAAACACGACTTTGTCTGCTTCTCCTCGATAGATTGGGGGCGTTTCATCCAGGCCGTCATCGTCGCCATCCGTATCTCGTTTCCGCTCCCCTTATGTCCAGAGTGGGACCACGCTCGAGCCCGCGAGCAGCTGCAGTTCGGATCGTACCTATCGCGGCTGTCGGCGAACCACGAAGACCTCACGCCGGCTACGAAGCAGATGGATGTTTCAGGGGCAAGCAAAGTCATCTTTGCCGTCATCAAGCGCAAGTACGAAGCGCGCATCGCCAATATCGAGACGCCAGTCAACAAGCTGCCGAGGACGATGCGCGGGTGTCCGATGTTCGATGAGAGTCTGGATCAGTACTTTCCGATTTGGGATCAGGACTTGAACCCGACTGGGCCGCATGGTCTGGCTTCGCAGATGCCGAATGGAGCCACGACTATGGTGAATGGTCAGCCTGTGTGTCACGACTTGTGGGCTACGATGACCATGAATTGGCCGGATGAGGCTGCCGGAGATCCTTTGCAAGGAGAGAATGGTTTTGGCCTGGGTCAGGGCGGTGACCCTTCCTTACAACTGGACCCATCTTTCCAAGCGAGTATGGACATGGGCCCATCTCTAAACGGGAGTTGTTGAAAGCGTTTTTTATGGAAGAAGCCAGCCGCTGATATCGAGGAGGCTGCAAGTGGATCTGAAGCTATTTTGTTAACTGATGTCATGTTGTAAACTTTTGGGGGTCGAAGAATAACAGAATTTCCATGTACTGCGGGTCTGTGGATGTTTTCATGTAGAAAGATCGCCAGGGACAGGCTGGTATGCCATCTTTCTGGGTATTAGTGGTTGAACCAACGGTGGATGCGATGATTAGTTATAGCAAGCGGCGTCTTATAGGAGAAAAGAGCACAACTCCGACAAGTTTCCTACTTGTCAGTGGAAGAATTATTTCTGCATTTCTACAAACCTCTTCCATTTAATCTGAACTCTCATCAGAAGAAAATCTTGGATGGGATCAAAGCTTTCCTATAGAAGAAGCCTCTGAGCTGGACTACCACAAGGAAGGTGCACCTGCCTTTCACCCAGACCTTCCACCTTCCTTCCCGCTGGAGTACACAGCACGAGAAAAAGTTTTCCAAGCCAAAATATCAAACAAAGCCCAGAGTACCACATCCCACTCAAACTTACACCTAAGGTACTCAATCTCACAAACCCACAACCACCCAAGAATAATCACAATGGATGGCCAAAAGGTCACCTGGGAGGAGATGGTTGAGGGGGTTGCACGTATCAAGGAAAACACCAACCTCATGATCGAGCAGAACAACCTCTGTTGGCGTGCACCAACCATGACAGGAAGCGTCGCGTTCGTCATAGGAACTGCAACACCTGCGACCACCTGACAACTGAACTCGCCAAACTCGCCATGACGGACTCCGAGTTTGCTGTCATGGTTGAGAGGATCATGAACAAGCTCCATGAGGCTGCCGCTGGCCTTGAAGCCTACAATGAGCGCACTGCCTTGGCCAACCGCTTCTATAACTACTTCATGAGCTACTTCTCCCCGGTTGAGTACTTTCCAGCTCGGGCTACTATGGCCACTCACTCAGTTTAGTGACAGAGGCTGGTATGCATTTGCATCCCCTGCTTCTGATGACCTTATGAGAGTACGACTGACCAACTATTCAGACACTGGCGCTGCCATCGCTCATTGTGGGCTCTTTGCGCACAAAAGTTGGAAGTCTAAGAGAATCTCATCTGTGCAACAAAGGGGTTTGGAGAGAATTGTGGTTGACCAAGTTGAGAGGATAACTTCATCACAACACAAGCGACCAGAGATCTTTATCACGATTCATCTACCTAGTTAAGGTACCCAGTCAGTCAACAAAAACCCATGTTTTAACCAACCTCATGCTCCTGGGCGGAACCACTGTGACGATGTCATTGCCTGCTTTCCGCCCAGATCTTCCACCTTCCGTTGTCCCCATGAATAAGAGAGTGAAGAGCAAAAGCACTTCTCTCTGTAACCACCTCCCCTCCTCCTTCCTGCCTTGATTCTAATCTAAATCTCCCCTCCCACAACTTTTAGCGAAGCTCAAAAACCACGCCCCTCTCTTCACCACATCGACGCCCCCCAAAAAAACAAAACACCACCCAACCCCAAGCACATCCTGCAAGATGGATGACTACGACCCCAAGACCCACGAGGGCCTCATCCAGGACCGTCATCTTTACTTCATGGATGTTCAGGCCCACAACGCCATGATCACCTGGCAGTACTCCAAGGACAAATTCGCAAGGTTCCGCGCGGAGTTCCCGAACCATCCCAACCCCAACCTGTGGCCCCCGGGCATGCCCCTCAACGGCCTCCCTATCCCGGGTCTCTACCATCAGAAGTGTGGAATCGTCGACTGCAGTAAGTTGACCATACCCCCCCCCCCCCCCCCCTCCCCTCACCGACCCCGCGAAGTATTGGCTGACAGAGATGGAACAGAGGTCTGCCACCGCATCATGAAGTCGAAGCTTTGAGAGCTTTCTCCCGCTTAGCTTTGCCGAGATAACGGAGGAAGGGGTTCGATACCGGTAGATGAGAAGAGTCTGAGCCAGGAAGATGGGCTCTGCCGCGTTGAGTCTTTGACGGTATTTTTGAGGACTAGAACGAATACACGCAGTACCACGATAAGCTTTTGCCTAGAGAGTGACCTTGATCGTCCAGATGATCGTAGCTAGATCTCGGTCGCCCTGTTCTAAGCAAACACAGTCGACATCGTCTCTTTCTCTCCTACCAGCCCTCCCGTCTTTCGTTCTGTCTATGAATATTTAAACAGCCACACTGACCAGGGAACTCACTTGGTTCATTTATTGTGTTCATGCGCAGGTCAACGTCGTCACCCTCGTCTCGATACAGGCGTCTCGATACAGGCGTCTCGATACAGGCAACGTAGGCACGGCTTCACATTTCAGGACAACGAAATTCCGCCACGTGTAAGCTTATTGATGACAGCGTTGGCACGGAATGTCTCTGCATCGGAAAAAAAAGAAACATCGAAAAAAGAACAAGTCGATGCCGAAGAAGAATGCTACGCGGATCTCGCGTATCGGATCTCACAGTGCAACCTCTCAGCTTTACCCAAAGGGGCAAGATTACCACAACCATCAACGTGTACTCCACCGAACCTCGATCGACCAGCTAGCTGCAGCTGCGCCTTTTCGCCGCATTTCTCTCTCCTTTCTCCAGTGGTTCGATAGAGATCCTCGCTCAGATCGGCCAAGTCCTCCCCCAGCTTATATCCCCGCCAAAAAAAAGAAAAAAGGAGAGAAAAGAAAAACCAATCTTCCAACGACATCACTCGGATATCTACCGCCGTGTCAAGATTCGAAAACAATCCCTTACCCATCCAACCCAACCCATCGCCGCCTCAACCGTATTCAACAGCCTCACCCACCTCCACACGAAAGCCTCGCAGTCCTTGTAATCCTCAGCATACACATCCCACGCCGCAATCGCCTTGCCCTCGGCCCTCTCCCCATCCGCGAGCTTGGGCCCGACAAGAAGGGCCCTGCCGACGGCGCCCTCGTCAGCAACGAGCCTGGTGGCAGCGTCCACGACGTCGTCGAGCCTGGCACCGCCCGCACTGCCGCCAAGCAGCGCGGCCTCGCCGAGGCGCGGCAACATGTTGCTGTCGCTGATGAAGTAGGGACAGAGCATGTTCAGCCGCACGCCGTGCGACATGTACGCCGTCGCACGCATGGCGCGGAAGAGGCCCGTCACGGCGTGCTTGGACATTGTGTACGGCGACTGGCCGGGGAAGTGGACCACGCCGGCGACGGAGCCGATGAGGAGGATGCAACGGTCTTTGACCGCGCCGGGGGTGGCGCCGTCACGTTTGCCGTTGCGGGGGAGCCAGAACATGCCGAGGTGCGTGGTGTACGTCAGCCCCGTGATGTTGACGGCAATGGTTTGGGTGGACGGCTCCTCGGGGGCGTCCGGGTCCGATTTGGAGGGGGACGGGTTGTCGAAGGCGTGGTTTGCGGGGGGGATATTGATGCCCGCGTTCGCGACGACGATGTCGACGGCGCCGTTGGGCGAGAGGCGCGCGGCTTCCTTGAAGAGAGCGACCTGAGAGTCCCAGGACGTGACGTCGCAGGTGACGAAGTGGTGGGAGCCCCTTGGATGGTCGGTGCGGAGGGAGGCGACGAGGGATTCGCCTTCCGAGGTCTTGATGTCGCCGATGACGATGTTGGCGCCGTGGGAGGCCCACTCGCGAGCGAAGAGGGCGCCGAGGCCGAGGGCTCCGCCGGTGATGATGATGGTCTTGGAAGACAGCGTGGACGGGTCGTAGGGTTTTGTCGTGTCAATCGGGCCCGACAGGCCGGTTGTGGGGACCAGGTTGTGATAGCCTTGATCAACCGTCATGTTGGGCAGATCAGGCGGTACGCAGCTGCAGTTCCTTTTTCTTTTTTCCTTTGTAAGACGTAGGAAGAGGATGAGGTCACAAAGGGAAGAGATGGAAATGGGGTTTGTGGCTCTGGAGATATATCGGCAGGGCTGATGAGAGGTTGTTGAAGCCGCGCGACAGTCAGGGGAAGAGCCTCGAGTTCTCACAACGCCCAGCCATCGAATTGGACGACATGCCCACAAGCGATACGATGCGCGGATAATAAGACTACGGTTTATCAAAGTGGCTGACTGCGGCATCGGACCCTCGGCAACCCCCCAAGACTCCAGAGTAAGCACTGTATATTCTAGCGCAAGTGCGGCTGATCCAACAGACATGTGTCAGCTACCTAGGCTGGAGGCTGGTGGGAACGGTTCCTGCGTTGCGTTACGTCCACCACGACGCTCATATATCAGAAAGAATATCAGATCGCCGCCATTGGGTAAGTTGCTGGTATCAACGACCCGAACGGAGCTAATTGCAATAGTCAGTCGCTCTCCACACCGACCTGTGAAGTCGGCAAAGGCCTCCCGAGTCAGCGGGGCCGGCTCATGACGCTCGCCGGACTTCCCTTGCCCCCAGCGGCGCAAATCCGCCGGCGACAGTGCTGGCGTTGAACCCGCCCGCCGAGAGCTAGCCGAATCGTTCACGTTTCCCCAACGAACCAATGCAGAGACAACACGCCGTTGGACGACTGGAGAGAGTCTTTGGGGGGGGGTGTTCTTCGGCGTGGAAAAGACCCCGTTTTCTTCGGACATAAAGGTTACCAAGTAAAAATATCAGAGAGTCTTTGGGAAGGGGGCAAGCAGAAGCTTGGGGCTCCCTTGGCCCCGTGCCATCGAGTAGTGTGTTCCACCTTGAAAATCAAGGGAGTAATACAGTATACTTCAGTACCTGCCCGCATTCCGTTTCGGTTGTGTCGGCGTCTCGAGGTATGGTCCAAAATTAGGTTCCGGCGGTTACGGCGGTTTTCGGACGAGGACTGTTTTGTGTGCTGCAGCTTGCATGCTTGACGACGCCAGAAGCTTGGGTATTGTTGGTTTGTAGCTAGCTGCTTGTTGAAACCCCCCTCGTCCCTCTGAATCCTTGCTGGAAGGTTTCTTGAAGGCCCTTCCCGTTAATGGGAATAATGGAGATAAGAAGAAGCGACGAGATCAGGGAATCTCAGATTTACACCTCATGGAAGACGGCCAAATCCAAATTGGTTGGTCGCCAAAGCTCAGATGATTATGCCCATTATAGCAATGCGTCGATTCACTGGGGCACGCATACTTCTACGGGTGTCCAGCCATCAGCAAAGGCAATGGTCAAGAGCGCCAAGGTCCAGAATCGCGGAGCCGGTGTTGGCCGACTCTACGCGGCAAATCTTCCGGATCACAAATACTGCCGCTGCGCCGGTAGTGATCAATTGCTGTAAACCAACCGAAGACGCCCACCCAGCTCAGGCTTTACCAGCGCGACGTCAGTGCTGAAGCATTGCTCTGGAAATAGTTCTGACTTTGCTTGGGGTTACTCATGGTGTCGACGGGGCTCCAGCCAGCCACAACGTTTGAACTCTCATCTCGATTGGCGCTCTGGCCTTCAACTGACCTGGCACTTCGAGATATCGAGACGAAAGAGCACAGAAGCCAAGACGGCGACTGGTATCCGATAACCGTGTTTGTTTGCTATACCACACATAGCGTATATCAACCCTGGCGACTGATGTTCATGTGTTGTCAGCACGACCAACGGCTTTCGAGACACGCACTCGCGTCGTCGTCGTCGTCGTCGTCGTCGTCTGTCCCCAACGCCAAGCTTTTCCGAGAACCATTCACAGTCCCCGCAAGCTACGTTAGTGAACGGTGGGACGATGTTTGCCGTCGTATCGGAAGTCTTCCTGTGGGACACCCTCTCGCCCACTGATACCCGACGACGCTGGTAATCCCGCTGTGACATCGTGGTGCCCGTAATGTGGTTCTTGTACGTCTAGTCGCTAAATTGCTGTGTGTTTACGTTGTTTCTCACCATGTTCTTTCCGCTGCCATTGTCCTCATCACAGTTGTCGTTTTCGACATACTCCTCCCAGCATCGTGAAGCATTTGCCTGTGTTGCATGAGGTCGCTGACTAGATCCTTGGGGGTGGTCGACTAAGCCACCCCGTTCCACCCTGCGATTTGACTCAAGGCAAGTGCCAATGATTGGCCGTCGCCTCCTGAATTCCATAGTCGGGAGGATTTGCAAGTGATCGGTGCCGTCGCTTGGGAAAAGCTATTCCCTTTCCTCCGAACTGTTCCGAGGCCTTAGAACTCTGTTGAGGCACACTTCGGATTGTCTGAGAGCAACAAACAGTGTCACAGTCGGAAGGATTCTCCACCGTCCGTCTGTTTGAACAGCAGGCGGCCATGCTTATGAAGTTGGGGAGTAGCTTGTCTAACGGGGCCACCCTTATCCAAGGACGTAGTGCGCCACGCAGGATCGGAGGCGGCTTAACATGTGCAAGAATGAGAGCCCGCGACCCTTCACCCACAGCGGTTCGAATCGAGCCTTGTCGTGCCCTGGGGATAAAAGCCATCATCGCTTGTCTTGGTTGTAGGCACCAGGTCTCACTTCCCGGTCTCGGATTGCTTAATCGCCTTTCAGCCACGAACTCTGATCCACTCGTTAACACAACTGACCGAATCGGCTAGAGATGTATCGGAATGAGTGTTGCACGAGGCACCCCATCAGCCGGCGCCAATCATTTCCAGACGGAATGTCGATTTGATGACCATCTGTTCGAAAGCCCATGGTATTCGTCCCAAGAAGAGCGCGCGCTGCTTGACTGACTACAGAGCGCTTGCACTCGGAAATGAAACGCGCGGTCACATCCGTACAGTGGCTGCATGTTCAGCTAACGTAACTTCCCCAAGAGGCATGGACCAAAGAGATACTACCCGCCGAATTTCTGATCGAAGCGTTGCAGTTTCAGTAAGCAGCAAGAGTGCGTGACTTCATTGCGAACCGCTGCGGCTTGTTGAAAGCCCGGTGACCATACCAAAAGTGATACGTAAGTGCAGAACTTCTCCAGTAGATGCGTCGGTCGAGATATCGAAAGAAGCGAAGGCGAGAAGCCAAAGACGAAAATGCCAAACTGTCTGCCGCAGCGACGAAGGTTATGTTAGGGTCAGCCAAAGTACTGCGGTAAGAGATCGCTGCCCTTGAACTCTAAGTTGAGAGAAGACAGCTCAAGGTGAACCTGTGAAAGGCTGCGTGGTTCTTCGGTGGTTCCTTGTACATGTTTACCACAGAGTCTGTTCCCACAAGGTCTCAAGTAAGCTGTCGCCACTGACAAGGCCTATCCTTGAAAAGAGCTTGAATAGTTCACCTGTGAATAATAGTAGTGAATATCACCCCCGGCGTCTCGACCAGCAGCTCCGTGATTGCCCTGAAAGTCGACCACAGGGGGGGGGATATGACTGCAACGCGAATAGGAGCAACTTCTTCAAACCTGCCATCAACTTTGGCGAATAGAAAGAGAAAAAGACAAAGAGATGGTGGATGCCGCCCAAATTCTATACGGGTTACTTCACCGCGGAAAGTTGGCCGACCAAAATCCGAGTTGAATTGCGAGCAAGGTGTGCAGTGCTCACGGAATGCATGGGTCTAGCCTTATGGATGATATCGTTTCGAGACCCAGGTCTGTGCCATGCCTGATGCTCCGGACGAGAGCATCTGAGGGTTATCCAGCATCAACCAAAAAGACGGGCGAAGCATTTCGACGCATGACACGTAGGCCTTAGTCAAAATAGTTTGGACTGTCAAGATAGCCGTGGTAGGAGGCGTGAATTTGCCTGAGAGTTAAAAAGCAAGTTGAATCTGGTAGATACGAATATGCAAATGAGCGGATGACAGGACAAACCGGATGCTGCCATTAGGCCGCAGAATAAAGTATTGACGACCGGGCCGCGCCTGTGAAACCCAAACATGTCAATCTTTGCAGAGTAGGGTCATTGCCGGAGCGAATGAACCTAAGCATATCATCCGTATGAAGCATGTGAACATCAAGGTGTACTGCGGTAAACCCTCCTCATGTCGAGAGTTTTTGCCCAGACGAGCAGGGTCATCTCCTGCTCTCCTCCGAGGGCGACCTTGTACGAGTCTCTTCAGTCTGGTAAGTTAGAATGAACCTGCTGCCATTTCTTCAGGCTGACATGACTAAATGTGATGTCTCAGGTTGTAGTCAAGGATCGTTGCTGGATATGTTGTGGTAATCTCCAAGCCGAAGCCGACAGCGTTTCTGGCCTTTCCTGTGTGTGATACCACATTTGCAGTAATGTCCTCGAGAGCTTCTGGGATGCGGGCTGATGGTGAATGTCGAAACATAACGCCCATACGCCGCGTCGCATTCCAGCCGCACCAGACATCCGAATTGCAGCCGGCCATTCTGCAAAGAGAGCGATTGAATGCGACGGAAGCCCAAGTACACGACTACTGAAGGAGCTGACCAAGTTGTCGATGTTGTGGTGCCACCCTTATATATGGCAGCTGGTGTTTCTTCTCGCAACTCAACGTGCACTAGCTCGTACAGGACTGGAGGCCATCCACGTCACGGCCCTGCGGAGCCTGCGAATTCGAAGGAATGATGCAGATCAGACTTTTGCAATGGTGCGAACACGGCTCTCGAGGGAGACGTGTTTGTTCCTCGAGGATTAATCGATCGATTCAGACAATTTTCTTCGGTTGCGTCCATAGCAAGGTGGAGTGGACGTAATGCCGGAGGACGAAAATATGTGGGCGGCGATGGAAGTTTGACAACCGGCCCAGAAAGAGTGCGGTGCAGGGCAGGGAGCTGGAGAGTTTTGGTGGGGGCAGTACAATACGGTCCCTGAAAGGTACCTAGGTAGTGTCCGTGGGCACTAGCAAGGGCAAAGTCACACGCTAACAAACGTACAGGGGGGATATTGATATTGTATGCAAGTTTAGGTACCTTACTAAGGTACGCAGTAGGTAGGCCAGAAGTGACGGCGCCAGCTTGCCTTCCATTGCAGAACAACGACCCACCTATCCTTTCCTGTTCAAGACAAGCGCAGGCCGGAAGGCGGCTTGAGAGAAGCTAGACGCGCTAGGGCTGCATTGGGCACGGGAAGGTCTGCCGCATTCTCCCAAGCGTGAGGACGCGGTTGATGAGGAAGAGCAACAGTTGGGCAAGCACAAGCTCGAGAGCCCATTCCAACAAGGAATGACGCCTTCAAAGTTACGGCGACCCACTTTCCACTCTCCCCGCCCGTCGCTGCATCGCATCGCCCTTCTCCATGGGGTTGAGATATGACATGTGCCCTTGAAGGCTTGGACAGTGAGTGTGCGTTGATCTGATAGGACAAGCTACAGGGGTGGACAAGCTGAGAGTATCTTACCAACTGAGGCCTCTTATCCCCCACGCGTGTCATCTGGTCTACACTTGGCTGCAAGATTCGTTAACCTTTGAGTGGCCGTTGACGGGGCCTTTCGGGTCCTCGATAGCGTCGGGGCCTGGACAGCCGGGCCGGAAGGTGAAGCCCGTAAGTCCATCCCTGTAGCGGGAGCCGGGTATTCGGGGCCCGGCAAAGCATTGAGCGGCTGTTTTAGCGGCAGATTGACTATCGCCAAAAGTATGACAGCACTCCACTGGCTGGTGGCCTGCAAGACGCTCATGCGCGATGTGAATGGCCAGCCATGTCGCTCTTGCATGCTCTTACACATCTTCACACGCACAATTAGAGAAGGCAAGCAAGTACTGGTAGAACGTGGGTGACCAGTTTGTCTAAGAAGCAAGTACGCCAAAAGCCAAAATTATTCTTACTTAGGTGCAAGACCTTAAGTAGAGACAAAACCCCCCCTGCCTCCTGCTCCTTGCCTTTATGTCCGGCTGGTGAAGGTAGGGAAGGTAGGGAAGGTAGGGAAGGTAGGCATGAAACAGCCAGCCTCCTTCCCTTACTTTATTCACTTTCCAAACAAGTTCCGAGATTCAGGAAAGTGATTTTGGTTGCAAGAAGATCGAAACGGAAACGCTGGGGATTACTAAGAATAAGAGTTTAAACTTTCCATTGCGCGTTAAATTCTCTCTCACTCTCGCCCTTATTATACCCTCACCGTGTCACCAATGAACCCTGACTTCTGTCCGGGCACGAAGACATGGAGACACAGCAGCATTGCACCAACCAGATTGTTTCTGTGACTTGACCGTCCATCCCAATATATAGCAGGGAGTTCGCCGATATTACCGTACCATGGGTTCAGGTGGAGCCCGTCTTAGGTTTTAAGTATCACAAAGAGTTTTATTACCACTAGCCTTCTGAAGAACAACCTTGGGACTCGGATTATGCAGGAGATGACTTTACCTTACGACAGAGGAGTTCGACTTGAAGATTTATCGGCATAGAGTCAACAGATATGGTGGCTGTGCGCAAACTGGAACCGCAGCTAGGCACGGACTAGCTTCAACGGACTCGAATAAGGGTCCAGGTTCTAGGCTCTCTTGCCGGGGGGAGGAATGGGGGGGGGGGGGGGGGAGGCTTGCTCACTGTCAAGGTGCAGCAAACCCAGGGATCTTGGCAATCGAGCGAAAAGTATCACAGCGCAGTCTGTAAAGTACAGTAAAAACCGTCGCTTCTCACCGATGCGCCACGTCGCGGGTCAAATTCGCTACTGTAGTAGACAGATGGTCCCGTCACCGACTGCACGATGACGAACCATGATGTACGTTGCAATCTGCTGCAAAGGCACTTCGTCGTGGAGGGAGGGAGGGAAAGGGATAGGTACGCTGGTTCTCGGCCGTGGTCTTTTCAGCATCATCATTGTCGTCAAGTGGTGGTCGGAATACGTTCAAACCGCCGTTATTTCTCATGGGTGGTCCTCAGCACGGGCAAAGGGTCTTTTTTGTCTGGTCATTTCCACCACGTCCCTTGCTTTCGCGGACGTGGTGTTCCTTGCCCAGCAGTGGACCCATCTTTGCTGTCGCGCCGTCGCTCGTATGCGCGACGATACGTACCGTTTCTGGCGTGACGGGCACATGGCCTCGTCTGGTCTGTGGTCTCGCGTGGTAGATCAGGGCCGACAGATCTGTCGAGGGATTCCCAGCGCAGGTCCTTGTCTAAGTCTAGCAATGCATACGTTGAGTTTTTTTTCTTCTTCCTTGCCTTGCTACAAACGGTGATAGTACTTCTCGTTGACATGCGCACTGAGCACGGCATCCGAGTCCGCTCTCCCCCCAGATATGGCGACAATGTACCGAAGTACCGAAGTACCGAGCCTCCGCCTTACCTTAGAAGTACACTACATTCACCAGAGCAGCACCTCTTGGTAACCTTACGACCGTCTCCAACAGGTCGTAAGGTAGGTGCCTAGTGAGAGGTGCGAGAAGCACACTTCTCTAGCTCCATCCAATGACCCGTCCCAATCCTCCTAGGTTTCAGCGGCAGCTTACTCTGCAGTGTACTGAAGTATGCATGAAGCAGGGTATTGCCAAGTAATGAAGATTTTTTTGCTATCATCCCTTCCCGTCCTCCCACTCATTTTTGCCAGAGATTTACTGTCATCGCGTGCCTGCCTACCTTCAAAAGCTGGGCGGTGGGGTGCGCGGCCTCCTTCGTCCGGCGAAGCAGTGGCAATATGAGCAAGGCATACAACGTGCCTGCCTCGAGACAGCGACAGTCTTGCCTTATCAAATTATTTTCCTTCCACGTGCGCTCCTTCTCCGATGCGTGCGTGCTGCAACCTGCAAAAAGCAAGGAAAGACTACAGGAGACTCGAGGAAAGTGCCACAGATAAGCGCTACCCCCCCCCTCCCCTCAACCTGAGGTACCTTACTAAAGTACCTTACTATACCTAGGTACCTAGGTAGGATTCCATGTCCTCCCTGCCGTACGTGGTAGGTTCCCAGGGGGCCTTCCTTCCCTAGGACCTCTTCCAGGAGCAAGTGCCCCTCAAAAGATGTGGTGCCGCCTGCCTCACGCCTCAAGAAGGGACGGGACAGGTCTTCAGAAGGTGCTATCTCTCTCTATTCTCTCTATCTATCGTTCCTTCTTTTCCTGTTCTGAACGGTGTGTCTCCACTCTAGAGTGCGACATTGATCGGGGTGTTACTGGGCATGAGAAACCTCGTCAGTTGCCGGCCTTTCCCTCCTTCACATTGGCACATTGCATCTGTACTGCCCGGCCAAAACCATCCCTGTTTCTCTGTCTGCCCTCCGAAAACTGACTGCACCCAACCACTCACAGCCCGACTGCGCATGCTGCGAGCTTCCCCGGCACACGTTCCGCCTGTTGCTGTATGCTGTATGCTGCGCTGTATAACTCACCTCCCAAACACCATCTCACATTGCCTGGCATTGACTATTTTGTGGCTGAGGATAGCACCTGCGCTGGAGAACAGACAATCCTTTCTGTGTCATTCTTTTCCAAAAGCACCTCGAAGAGTGCATACACCACCTTATACTACCTAAGATACGCAGAACTTTGTACGCACGCTTGCGCAAAAGGAAACCGAGGGCCTCTCACCTTCTGCACGTCCTCACACACACACACACACACACACCATACCACAGTCCATACATTCAGAGAGACACACGCAAGTCTCAACCAGCTCACCCACTGCACCACCATACCAGCTGCCAGCGAGACAGACACACGCACCTCCTGTCCAGCACCAGCCCTCAAACGGTGCCAACGATCGCCGAAAGTCTACAAGACCCCTGAGCCCGGTCGCACTGCTACCACCATCTTCAGCCAATCCGCGCCCTCTCCTGACGCCGTTGTCCCCTCTAGAGGCTGTGCCACCAAGGAATCCGGCCTAGCAGAAAGAGTACCGGCAGGGGCCTTCCCCTTCTCTTGTCTCTCGTTCAGTCCTTCTCACCCGCCAGCCTGCTTCCCGTCCTCCAGACTCCAGGTCGGTTTGTCTTGGAAGTCACATTAGCTTAACCAGACAGACAGACCACCACCACCACAACCCAAGGCCAACAACAGTACCCCATCTAATTCCATTCCTATCACGCCCGCGACCCCCGCTCTTACTGAAGTACCAAGCACGGTACTTTCCCTCCGCATCCTGCTGCGGCTGACGTTACTGCTGTTGCTGCTAGCCCTCCTCCCTTCCCTTCCTCGAGGAAACACAAGCGCAGCATCTACAACCCACCCACAGAACTTCAACAAGACTGTTCATCAACTTCATCCACATCGAACGAGTCCATAAACAGGAGCTTAGCTACAGTCCGGCGAACATCGCAAATCCTCACAAAGCCCTATTTCGGAGCAAAGATAACGCAGTTACAAAGGTCGAAGTCTGCCACTAGCTGGTCACTTACACAGGAAACTTCGTCGAGGTGGTCGCGTCTCCACCAAGCAAGGTACACCACAGATACAAACGCCTTAGTGGTGCCTTAGCCCAAACCGAACGCTTTCCAACCTTACGCGATTAGCCTCTGATTGGTACGATACGTCGCTCCCGAAGACTCCAGCGGCGGCGTGCGATTGGCACTCCACCACATTTCTTCCTTGTCCCCCCCTCCTCCAAGTCCAAGTCCAACCCGGGACTGGGACCAGACTTCGACCCTCGAACAAGGGCCACCACCTCAACGGAAACACCGTCGAACCCCCAGGCCCAGCGACCACCAGGACCTGGCACCACGACCGACTTGTGTGTTTCCACACACCCACCTTCTATGAGTACGCAGTACCTGTGCAGTAGACTTGTCAGGTACATTGCCCTCGCTCGATATCGCACGTTGGCAATCGCCCTGCAACGAACTTTAGGTTGCCTCAGTACCTGCGGCGGCACCCAGCCTGACTGACCTTGGCTACACAGGCTACTTCATACTGTTCCTCCTGTTTTTTTTTTTTCGATACTTTCGCGCGGCCAGACAAGCCGACGACATCCACGCCGTGCTGCAACATACGCCCGCCTTTCCGCCCGCTTCTTGATTCCCCCTCCCCGCCATCCACGTTCGCGCAACAGCACGTAGCAACGACCAACAACCTGACCAGGGCAGTGCCGTCAGCTCTCGCGCGACCTTCATTTTCCCTCCCAGGCACCACTAGAAAACCCTCCAGTCCCGGTAGTCTCCTGTTGACGTTGCCTTAGTCGTCTGGCTCTTCACCCACCCTCGTCGTAGTCCTATTGGATATCCGTCACCACAAGCTTCTAGGGGCCCCGGCAAGTCGACCTGCTCTAGCCTGTTGTCTACTGCATACCCACCGCGCGCCGGTACCCAAGTCGAACGCAACCAGCAACCCAGCATCCACACCCACAGTTGCGCTGCTCCCCCATGCTCCTTGGACGAAGCAGCCATCCTCTACTCCTATTCTGACGCACCGCACCGCACCGCACCGCGGCGCACCCAACCCAACCCATCAAGGCGCGCACCTCATACACCAATTCCTTTTGGTCTTCCCTCACTCTCGCACACTTCCCACCAACACACCTTGTCCTCACATTCTACTGCACTCAATACCACAATTACCCGCCGTACCTTGGCACCCTACCCCTTCTCTCTTCCTCTACGAACTCTAAGGCACGATACTTAAACTTGCGACAGCTCAACTCGCACTCCTCGCATGCTACCCTTTCCTCCTCCACCTAAACCAACTCCAGCCCCCAACTTTTCCATATTGCCCCTGTAGCAGGCTGCATTCTTCGTCAACCTCAATCTCGTCGCGCCTCAGAAATCGGCACCAAAATTCGAAATCCTGAGCGCGTCTCTGACAACAACTGGAGCCACTTCTTTCGCGCTCCCGTCAGTTGTCGAACTGACCAACACGGTCGTTGCAGTCGGTTTGTCCACTGCATTTGCTCTAGTCAGCGCATGCATCGAACCACCGGCGGATGACCGGCAAGTAAAGGTGACCCAGGCGCATCTGCAGTCACCATCGACAATTTTGAGATGACATCGAGTCGTGCCAGTCCTTTTCCACCGACATCAACAACATTTCAAAAGACCGTTATGGCTGCGCCAGCTTTCCTACAACAATCGCAACCCTTTAGGCCATCCAACGGCCAGCCCTCGTTCCTTTCCGCTAATCCCTTCGAACGCGATGCGGCCAAGCTCGCAGGCACCCCGTTCGCCGGCACCCCGTTCGCCAATGCGGGACCTGCTACCGCCTCCGTCCTGATCCGCCGTCTCCCGCTGAACACGTCTGAAGAGTCGCTTCGGCTCATGGTGGTTTGGTCCAAGGAATTGGTTGAAGTTGAGGTTTTGCCTGTGGACCAGTCGGAGGACAAGGGCTTCCGATCGGCTGTTCTGAAATTTAGGACCACGCATGGCGCGATCGAGGCGAAGAATATGCTGGACGGGAAATCCAATATTTCCAATGACGCCAATATGGTTGTTGAGATGCTTGCAAGCAGTCCGACTTCGAGGAGATATCCGGAACCCACAGGCACCGGATCCTCTAGTACGGCTTCCTCTGCCACGTCCTCCGCGCCGACTTCGCGACAGCCGTCACGATTCAACGGCGCCTTCCAATCTCTGGAGAAGATTTCGCCACCTTCGAATGGTTTGTATGGCGCCAACGAACTGCCAAATCCAGAGTCCAGCGCCCACTATCAGAACCTCTTCTCTCCGCAATCACCCATTGGAAATCATCTTACGGAGCGCACTCGCGCCACGGGGAAGTCGATGATCAACAACGACGCTGCCGACGATGATGACACAGGCGAGTTGCTCAAGGACCCAGTGGCCTACGCGGAGAATGGGGCTACAGCCCAGCGAAGGGCTACTGCCCCACAGCTACCCATATCTCGTCTGGCCAGCCTATCCCTCAACACCAGCTCGACGTCTGGCCCATCGTCGCTTCCACAGTACGGTCAGCAAGGGATGGGAGCGATGTCGGCTCATCCGGCTGCCATGTCACCAACCGTAATGGGTGGTGGTCCACACGGAGTACCCTTTCACATGGCAGGCAGCCACCCGTACCCTCGCCATAACTTTCCGCCAGTCAATCCTGCCGACCAGAACCCGCCATGCAACACTCTCTACGTTGGTAACTTGCCGATTGACACCTCAGAGGAGGAATTGAAGGCTATGTTCTCCAAACAGCGTGGGTACAAGCGTCTCTGTTTCCGCACGAAGCAGAATGGACCTATGTGTTTTGTCGAATTCGAAGACGTCTCTTTCGCTACGAAGGCTCTTCACGAGCTTTACGGACATCCGCTGCACAACAGTGTTAAGGGCGGCATCCGCCTGAGCTTCTCCAAAAATCCTCTGGGTGTTCGCTCTGGCCAGACCCCGGGGCAAGCGACATCTCCTATGGGTGGAATGATGAACGGTTCTTCTAATGGCTTCAAGACCACTAATGGCCCTCCTCCTGGGCTCTCGGCTCCTCCAGGCCTCGGCGCTGGCCGTTACAGTGGCGGCTCGGCCGCTCAGTCTTATACCGTCGCGGCTGGTTTCCCCGCGAGCGGCAACAACAATGTTTGGAACGGATACAGTGGCGCCATGACAGCCGGCGGGCCTGATTCTTTGATGAATGGCAACAACTCCAACTACTTACCACCACACATGCTGGGTCGATAAAAGTGTTCGAAGTGACAGCATCGTGTCACCCAAGCGCCAACTCGTTCTGTTGGCCAAAAAACACCGGTATTATTTTCTCAGCATGAAAATACGAAATTGAAGGGATCGACGTGAGCCAGAAGACAACTTGTAGCGCGGTCGGTGGCGAGCGTCTCGACAAAGGGGACGTTTTCTTCCGTAACTGTATGGCAAGGTTCAAAAGAGCCCAGTCGTTCTGGCGTTGTTGGTCATCACCGGCGCAAACGCATTTACACTTGCATATGATTTGTTTCTGGCGCCACTTATCTGTTTTGTCACTTCATACATCGACTCTACATGATTCCCCCCTCTGGCCCTAGGCGACGGAGCCTCACATGACTTGCTGTTGCGGCGCTGTACGCCGGAGTTGGCGCGAATCTTGTCCGTCCACGCCTCCGGGGAAATAGGAGATCGGCATCAGTAGGCGTTTCCCCATGCGACTTCGGTTTAACGACGCAGCACAGTGAAGACATTTCTTGGACTTACTTCATTTTAACTCTCGTTTCTTGTCTCTTTTGGCGCCGGGCTGGTTTTACTTTCTTTCATTAAGCATGGCGTGTGGATCGGACATTTACCACGGTAGACGCGCCTCGGGGAGTCTCGTCTCATGTCCCAGTGGACTATATACCCTGCGCCAACAACTCGAGGATGGAGTTTCGGGTTCGGTACGTTTTGCGATGCCTTTTGCGAAGCATTCTCAGGATCTGGAGCAGCGGGACTTTGGGACAATGAATCTCGCAAGGAAAATGGGATATTATTGGCACAGCGACAAGCGATTGATGATGTACAAGAGGGAGCGTTGTGTTGGAATTCGGGAGCATGGCATGAGTCGGCCACAATAAAAAGAGAAAAACGCCCAAAAGCAAAGAAGAAACCGAATGGAATCAGGTTGATTTAACAGCAGCCAACCCCAAAAGGCATGGAGGCCGGACAAGAGTCATCTTCATTCGCGCGCATTCACTGGGATAAGAGACACGGACTGGAAGAACACGAACGCGGAAAGATAAAAGATGGGGAGAATCAAGGAGGGAAGGCAGTCTGGCAAGGGCGCATCCTCCTTGGGGCATAGGAGGCAGGGCTGCATCTGTTCCGTTCATCATGTACGAAGGCACCGCTGTAATGGGCTACGCATTTCACAGGGAATTTCGTTTGGCATCAAAGACGGGAAAGTACCTCAGCATCTCACACTTACACACACAAGTGACAAAGGACTGAATGGGGATGGTTAATCTAGGTTTGGGGGTTTTGCAAGGGTTGTCCTGACGAGAACAAGCCCATTCTCGTTAGAGGGACCTGGCGTTCTCCAAATGTTTCGTTTGTTTCCTTGCCTTTTTAATGTTTTCTGGGTGTTTATTTCCACATAGTGAGAGCGAACATACCCCCTTATGGGAAGACTCTAAGTCAAGAAAGGAGTTTGGTTGTTTGCGATGAGCGAGTACTGCTGCAAACCCCCTCCTCTGACCTTTTGAGGTGTAGCACTTCTGACGATCCCTCGTTCCCAACGGAAAGGTAAAGTTTGGTGGGCTTGGTGGAAACCGCTTTGAAAAGGTAACCCCACTTGATGGACAGGAACGAACGGCAAAAAAAGGGGGCCTGGGTCACGTCGGGTTACACAAGGTCGGTCAGTCGGTCGGAAACGCCCCAGGTCTGGTTTAGTCGTGTTGCTGCTCTGGGAGCGGGGGCGGGTGTCCACGATTGTGTTCACTCGGGGGGTTATCCCTGGTCTTGCCTACCTTATGAGTTACAGTGTTTGCATTGCCGCTGCCGCTAGCTCTTCGCTCTCATCCCAGAACTCTTTGCTTGGAAAGTGAGCCTCGGCCCTCAGTACCCCGGATAATCCATGCCCAAGGGTTCTTTCTTTCTCTCTCTCTCTCTCTCTCTCTCGGCAATGGGGTTATCGCGCGGCAACGAAGACGGGGGTTTTCGAGGACGTGAATTTTCTGGTGCGGATGGGGTGGCTGGACGCGCTTTTGGATGAAGCAAGTTTGGGCTGACGCATAGCAGAGTGTGTGCCAACGCACACAAGGCGAGTAGGGATGGACAAAGTTGGCGATGGAAATACTGCAATGCTCAGTATTTGATTTGGTTCAATTTGCGGAGCCCCGATCATGAGCGCACTGCTCAATTCGGATTTTGCTCACTTTTTTGTCTTTTTCGTCGCATGCGCGGTGCGCGGGCAACAAACCCAATCTTTTGACGCCAACGAACCGACCCAACAAAACAAGATCGTTACCCTCGTCAGCAAAATAAATGACCAAACGGCAATTGATTACCTCGTGATGAAGACATGCAAAAGTTCTCCTCGACGGGGAATTGAACCCCGGTCCCCGGCGTGACAAGCCGATATCCTCACCACTAGACTATCGAGGACTGATCCTGGTTGATGGAGAGCCCGGCCTCCAAGGAGTTCATGGCCCCCTTCTCCCTCCCCCCTCCCCCCGCCCCTCCGTCCTCCTCCACTGCCGAGACGCTCGGGTGAAGTTGCTGAGCCGGCTCACAGAATCCCGCAAATCTAATAAACATTTACGAGGCATTGTGATTATACGAGAAAGCAACTTAGTTAATTAACGCTTCTCCCTACATAGCTTTTTTTAAGTTTTGTTCTTTTAATAACTATAACCTGACGTTTCTTGCTATCCTGGTGTTGGTGTTAGTCTCATTCATTTCTGCACAATCAGGTTGTCGTGAAAAGAGTTCAGTCGGGAAAGTGATCGGTTAGTTAGGTTATCTGAGTTCTCCGTGTGATTGTGTTGGGTTCATTTGGGAATTGACTTCCGACTGCATCTGGTCCTGCCTGTCGCGGCGGGCCTCGCCGCATCTCGTACGATTCCGTTCTCCATCTGTTCCCATCTCATACGTCCGCGTAGAACCCGGCACCACACGGCAAGCTGCTGCAGGTTGTTGCGGACATCGCGCATATCACCTACAGCCAAGAAGAGGGGAAATATGACACTGGTTTCCGAGTTCATGTTCTAAGAAGAAGAAAATTTTAGATACAATAGTCTCGGAAAGTCCACGTGCAGCATGCGATGCAACCCGGGTCCCCTTTTCCTCCGATTCTGGCCTCCAACTGTAGGTGAGACTCTCACGCGGAACCTAACTCAACGAAGGCCGCTTTTCGAATTAGAAAAAAAAAGAGAAGAAGAAGAAGAAGCTACGGCAGGCTCATGAGATGTCTGAAGCAGCCCCAGCAGCGATTGCGAGTTCGCCAGCTGGAGCGGCGCCTCCGGTCACCCACGGCCAGATTACCGCACGTCCGGACATTGAGCTTGATGCTGAAGTAAAGAACGATCATGGGCATAACTCGCTGTGCAAATTTGCTGAGTGTTGTGGGGTAGACGGCGCCGATGACACGGCGTGGGAGGTTGCCAGTGTAAGAGAGACATCATTCGCATTGCATGTTGATGAAGCTTGGAGACGGCGGGTGAGCTGACAGTCGCGTAGCTTGCCTCGTCAACCACCAGCATCAACCAATCGCTTCTCAACTATCGCATTGAAAATGGAAGGACTTATCACAGGTGCAAGGACGGCAATGAGCTACATTAATCGATCTTGTTCGTTGATGAACGTATGATAACCTTATCTCGCAAGAATACATGTATCCCAATGACGAGCAGGAAGTCGATAGGGTGGGTAAGTGACTGCAATTTTACAAGGGGCTTACTAAAGGGATGGTGTGCTGACCGAATGTCATGGGCAACAGACCTGCAGCACTCATGTATGTCTTGACCTTCGACCACAAACTGGGCACCGCACCGCCGAATGACCCCGAGTCCGGCGTCCAACGCGTCCTTGACTATGGAACCGGGAGTGGCACTTGGGCCATAGAATTTGGTGATGATCATCCCGGAACAGAGGTAAGCCTCTACCCCGTTAGAGATATCCTTGGGCTTTGTGTTTGGCTCCCACTGACTCTCCCTCACCTTTTTTCAGGTTCTCGAAGTCGATCTTTCGGCAACGGTAAGTGAATAGTAAGTTTTCGAAAGGCTCGATCTGTTCCTTGATTCTCTGTCCACTGATGGCTCTGAAGTGTACCACCCAACGTGAAGTTCGAGATTGACGACGTCGAGGAACCCTGGACGTACTCGCGGCCTTTCGATTACATCCACAGCTGCATGATGACCTCTGCTATCAATGACTGGAAGTCCTACCTCACGCAATGCTACGAGTGAGTTTCTTCGTTTGCCTACTCTGAGACAAGGAGAGGGACTATTGAAACTTGCAACTCCAAAGAAATTTGGCCCCGGGAGGTTATCTAGAGTTGAACGAGGCCGACGTCAACCTGCTCTCGGACGACGGCACTCTGAGGCCCGATAGTGTTTAGAACAGCGTTGAGACAATGGGAATAACTGTCGTATCGCGTTAGGAACTAAGACAACTAGTCTTGACAGCTCTGAAGAAGGGCGCGTCGTAAGGCACTACTCAACGGCCTCTACACCCACTCGTTCCCAGATGGCCTAGATATCGTGGCGTCTCAGACACGTAGAGCAGATTTGGGAACCAACCATGTTGTCTTGGGAGTCGTGTTTGTGTGGTGACCTGGCGCAACTCGTTATTGGACGGCCATCCTGCCTGCCAGTCCTCATTCGTCGTCGTAGGGCTGATGGTGTGAAGACAAACCTAGGGCGTGGGAGCTAGCTTGGGTCCATACGCAGTAGTTGCATCGTGGATGAGTCGTGGTGGTGTGGAGGAAATTCGGGCTCCGCATGCCTCGGCGCGCAGGAGCTTTTCGGCCTCGGCGATGAGGAGGTGGGATCCCGGCACTTGCGCGACCCGAAGACATCGACGCTGGGCTCCCGGGCGGGCTATTAGAATAGTGCCTGTACTGAATAGTACCTGTGGATTCCTGCATGTGGCATCATGTGAGATCACGGACTGCGCCTGCATGTGCCGATAGCGAGGGCTACCATTGAAGCAGCGAGGCATCAAGCCACCGGACGTAAGGTGAACACCCCTTGGGAGCAGATGAAAAATGCAGCCAGCCTGACCGAGGCTTTTGCCCGCAAGATTCTGCAGGCTAAATTGACTTGTGCCGCACTGCGAACTCACAGGGCAGTCAATCTGCCCCTGTCACTACATTGTTGCTCCCACCTCCCTCCATTCTGACGTGTTCTAGGACGGCTTGTCCTCGGCGTGGCATGCGAGCAACGGGCGACGGCGCTGCGCCCCTCGCGCGGGAGCCAACGAATGGAAGCGTGCCAGCGACATTGTCGGTTTGGGCGGAATGGGACGGCTCTTGACGCTCCCTAACCCTCCCCAAGGCGGGCTTTCTTGGCTGCCACCTGAATGCAGACACTTGGGTGGGCAGGCGTGTACTTGAGGTGCGTTTCGTGAGTGATGTAACGCGCGTGTGGGCTCCATTGGACGTGGCTGGTGGGATTCGCTTCACCGGTGAGGGGCGGAGTCTAGGGACGGGACGGGACCGGTGAAGGGAGGTGAATGGAATATGCACACTTTAGACCTTTCGCAAGTGGGATACTGAGGCACAGGAAATGGGGGTGGGCGGTGTTGGTGTTGGAGGATGGGTGAGATAGAAATCTGGAACCGAGGCAAGCCGCTAGGCAATGGAGGGGTGATTGTGTGTGTGTGTGTTAGACCGACAGGGGCAAGCGGGAGGGATGGAGGAAACTGTCACGTTGGGTCCAACTTCGCCTCGAAAGATGCCATCAGTTGTCGATGATTTTCTCAATTTGCATCCTGCATCCTGCATGCTGCAAGCAGCTTGAAGTGGCACGAGTCGAAAAGTTGAAGAAATGTGATGACGGTTGCATTTGTGGATTTGTCGATTCCGTGGTGGTATCGGTGTGTGTGAAGGGAATACGCGGAAGTGGCGGCGGTCTAGACATTCGTTCTGCAATGCGCCCGCATCAAATACCCCAAGCAGGAAGGGGCGGCGCAAGTCGGCGATCCGGGCCCGGGACCGACGGGCGGGCCGGTGGTGATTTTAAAGTGGGCGGTATCCACCCCGGTGCTCCGGACTACGGTCGTGCGACCCCATCTCGCTCAAGCACTTTGCATCTCGTGCGACGGCGGTTGTAAGCGGGCATGATTTTCGCCGCCGTGTAACCCGCCCGGTGTGAGCTGTCATTTGAAAGGGGGAAACGAGGCAAAAGCCCCGGCCGTCGGCTGACGTTGAGGCTGAAAGGAGGGGTTCCTCCGGCGGATGTGAGCCAAGGGGCGGGGCGTGGGACGACGCAAGCTGACTTACATGGTCTGGTTCACGGCGTTTGGGATGAGGAAACGATTCACGACAGGCTATTCGATTGAACACGTGGGACAAATACGAGGGTGCACATGAGGAGAGAACAAGCGGTGCTCCATTTGTCGAAATATCTGAACCCTCTGCAACAATAATCGCTGAGCTAACACGGCGACTCTGGAGAGGTGGTTGGTCAGACTGCGCTTCTCCACTGTTTCGTCTCTCGTGAGGGTGTCAGAGAACTTACTGTGGGAGGTTTCACAGGTATAGATGGAGGCTTTGTCGCAGGATTTCTGCCGGAGCCCTCAACACTGTTGAACTCGGAGGAGAAATGATATTCCCCTTGTGGCTGAACATGGTGGGTGGCAAAAGGCACTAGAAGAAATGATACAAGATTAGGTACTGGAACACTATTGACCCAAGGGTGGATGCCTAACCTGACGGGAGTTTCCTTGTAGCAGGAGTAAGCCCACCCGAATAACACGTCTGAGTTTCGCGTCAAGTAAAGCAATATGACTGCTCCAGTGATTACGAGCGAGGCAGAAGCGGAGGCAATCTTCTGAGGAAAACTTACAGCAAGCAAATGATCATACCCTCTAGTTTAACAATTTGTCTTAGCTTGAGAATCTGCGCAGATAATAATATATCATCCCCTAATTCCACGTGGATAGCTCGACAGCTTACCGCTGATGGTCGGCGAACACCATCCCATGAGAGGTGATATGATCATAGAGAAGAGAAATGCAGTATCATATGTTTCGCATACTCAGAAATAACAGAAGTTTCCTAAAGTGACACCTAGCCACTCGATCTGCGACCTTCTTATGTGCTCCAGCTGGCCGCTTTTGTTCTCATCAGTCTACTTGACACATACGCGGATTGCCTTCGCATCTTTACTTCTAGACGCCAATTATGCTATGACCAGGCAACTGACGCCAACCTACCTCCAAGTCAACCATAATTTAACAGCGGCTGACATCAAGACCATGGTTTACACTCCGATTCCATATGAAGTATGCGATGCTTTGAGGTGACTTTTGGGCTCCAGGAGAAAATAATCGTTGGTGTTGATCACTGATTCTTTGCGGAGCACACGAGCTCAGAGCAATACTCCGGCTTTTCCCCTCAAACTCGTTGTGTCTTAAGGTCAAATGGCACCGTCGCCTTCTATTATCGCCCTTACCTTCTCCCCGTGGATGATTCAGTACTCGACATTTAGGAAAAATTCCTCACCTCTCCTGCGATGAACAAGTGACCGCCAGCGGCATCGCCGGCCTCAGCGGTACTGTCGGTCACAACAGCCTATGGGCCACAAAGGGCTCGAGATGGGGCTCCAGCAAGCTAGGGAATGCACACAGCGTGCGGCTGGCGAGCATCTTGGTTGGGAGTTCCGGGATGATTATATATAATACCTATAATACCTTTGCTGGAGGCGAGGTCTTTGCGGCTCCTGTAACTGAGCTGAGTCTAACGAGTAGACCGGACGTCGGCCCTTCATCTAGACCAGATCTGATCGAGCTGTCTCCTTCTGAAGATTCTGCAAGTTGGCGCAGGGACTTCTCGTACAATAGATTCATTTGCCCACCAGACCATTCACCAGAAGGATGCATTGTTCTTCTGATGTAGAAGGAGGGTCTGCGGGATGACGCCGTATGTCCTCGTCAGGCTATCAAGTGGTGGAGATACCACAAGACAGAAGCGTATCATTGGTTATGTTTCCCTCTAACAACTGACTATGCGCCTTGAAAATGGGAGCATGCTTCTAATTCCACCGCTTGCGACAGACGAATGATTCCGAAGCGGAGCCTTTCCCTAGAGGACTGAAGTTCGACGCCCGAATATCGTGGTGCAAATCTTTCTACTATCTCAATCTGCGAGGAATCGGCAATCACCAGTCGTCGGCAGGGTTGGTTCCTGAGACCTCATACGCAAATCCCAGTGCGTTGGAAGCTGAAGCTGAAAATTTCTCGGAGCTGCCCGACGTCTCAATCGAGTGCTTGGAAGTCTGTAAATCTGCACCGTAAGCATATGAACTTTGGTGAAGAGTCTTGCTATGAAACTGGAATGGGAGATATGAATGGATAATCAGGAAATGGTCCGGGAAGACCACGAGCAACGGTGACAAACTGTTTGGGGTGTAAGCGAGTGGCACTGTAACAATATTCATGGCTCAGCCAAATCGGGGAAAAGCAGACTATAGTATCATCCCTTTGACGGACGATGATGCTCTCACTTCCGACAATGCTTGGTGACAGAACCACGACAAAGACGCGGTCTCAGCACGCTTTAAATACATGCTCCAACTTGATCGCGGAAAGACCCTTGATCATGCCTACACGTATGGCCCCGGCACCTAACCAGATAATAGTGTGTGCCCGACAGCAACAACTCAGAGCAGATCAATCTAACCTCCTCTCCAGACTTTTGCCTATTGGTTGCTATATAACTATTGTTAGTAGCGCTGTTTAGACCTGAAACCCCAGCTAATTATAGGCGACGCGTGTTGGGATAACAGCCCGAAATAAGTCTGTTATTGGTACATGGATGCCAGAGGAAGAACGTTCCGAGCAAGTCACCGGCGATCCTTTCATTTACAGTTTCTTCGGCTGCCGTCGTCACTAATCTCTCTTACCCTGTAGGTATTCCTCAGAATACCCAGGATTCGAGCGATGAGATCACTAAAGCATCACGGCTCTTCAGAAAAAGCTATCAAGAGTCACTAGAAAGTCATCCAGAAAGTATGACTTGGATTTATTGAGAATGCCAAGAGCATCTTCTTTCTCTAAGGAGCATATTAATACCCTAAGCGAATCCGCAATCTTGCCAGCAGCTGTTCTTCTACATTTATTAAGTACCGAGTCGAGGTTTCTTTTTGTGCTTTCCTTACTGAATTATGTACGTAAATGTTTACATCTTGATATAAAAAGAGCCCCAAGGAAGTTTGTCTGGACTTAAGTCCCCGAGACCATAGTTAAAAATCCTTTTCCGGCATCCCCGAAGGTTTCCGAGAATATTTAAAAACGCGACGAATGCCAGAGCAAGGTCAGACTACCAAAACGCGGTGGCTTTTGTTTGGACTGTCGAACGAGTCTGATATGGGCAAAAGACTCTGCGTCTTCTGGAGAAAAGGTTAAGCGGCGTCAACTAGTAGACGATGTGTCGACCGGGGAGTATCGCACTGTAGCAACTGCGCCCCTCAGCACCTCTTTTGTCTGGTACCTGCTGTGTATAAGGGGGTATTGATGTGTTTTCTGATAGTTTCCTCTAGACTCGAGGTGCATAGATGTATCGTTGACAAGGAGCACTGGGGAAAGGGGCCGAAGAAAGTTGTGACCCAGTGGGACTGCCATGCCTGGGATTTAGCCATGATAACAACAAAAGCCTATTAGTCCCTGAGTTCTTGACGACTAAGTATATAATTTGAGCTAATCAAAACTATATGATTGCCCCAAGTCGCCTTCCGCCGCGGTGAGGTCAATGTCAACTAGACCTTAATAACTGAAGACACAACCTGCCCCCAATCTCGATTATATACCACTAGTTAACTCCTCGTAATGGTCCTCGACTTCAAGAGAATCATACTTCCCCGCGGCTCTTGGTTTTTTTATTTTATTTTAATTTTAATTTTTTAACTTTGGGCATAGCCTTCCTACTGGAATGGGCAAGATGCTCGTGGTTGAAGGGAGTTAGCTAAATAAGGATATGGTTTGCTCCTCTAGCTAGGTCTAAAGCTCCTTGATTCAGCAAAATCGCCTTAGGGATAACAGCTTCAGATACTGACTACTTCTGAAGCCAAGTATGTCCTCTTCTTAGATAACCCTTCGTCCGGTCTCATTGCCTCTCGGTGAGTTACGAGTAGGTATATTCCCAGCTCATGACACAGGTGATAGGACTAATGTCTAGCGTCAGAAGAGTCAACCTAATACGCAAGCACGGCGGCAGGCCCCGTTTCGCCGGCTGCCAGAAAGTTGACGTCAGCAAGAGAGGTGTTGGACAATCACGTCAGGCGTCGACTTCATAGGTCCCTCAGACGTCTGATTGAACGCAACATCTCTTCCCCGACAAGCCTGTGCTCCCTCAGCAGACCTGTATATGTTGCCCACCGCATGTGTCTCTCTCAATCGTACAGAGAAGCGCGACCACCACTACTTTCAAAGCCCGAGACCCAAAGCCGCTTCCTAAGAAGGTTTGCGTTAAGGTACACGACTGATTTACAACTTTCAAAGACTTTACACACAGGCCGGGACCAACGTAGAGGTGGAAAAGCATATCAACACGTGAAAAGCAGTGACAAGCCGCTGTTTCAACATTTATTAATATACTAAAAGCATATAGGCGAGCAGTATCTTTCCATCTGAACCACGGCGCATCACGCAATCCCGAGAGGCTCCCAGACGTGCCAAAAGGTATACTGACCCGAAATGGGGTCAAATATCAAAAAGATTGGACGAACAGGGAATCGAACCCTGGACCACTCACATGCTAAGCGAGTATTATACCACTAAACCATTCGCCCAGCTGATGATTTCGCCCGGACTTGAACCGGAGACCTTCAGTGTGTTAGACTGACGTGATAACCAACTACACCACGAAACCATTTGGTTTGATAACCAACCTGGCAAAAAGTGTGTTCATTACGGTCGGGGACGGGGCCAGAAGCCGTCGTGGGAGCGAGGGTGGGGTGCATTCCGGAGCGGGTGGGTCAACAAAATGAAGACCAATCAATCTCACGCTCGCGTCTCATTAATAGAAGGTCGCTTGCCGTTCAAGTTGCGTCACCTCTAAAACCAAGGTCGTGTGTCCCTCCTCGGTTGCGTTGCGTCGGGGCAGTGATGCTCTCCTGGCTGCCTGTTGCTGCTATCTTCTTCCATGGCGGCCGCGTGGGGGGTAAAATATCAAAGCAGCTTCCCAAACGAATGGCATGTTGACAGGGGGTGACACAGCGTCTCCGTAGGCAGGTCGTTGACAGAAGAACACGGCATCTTTGAGTCGATGCTGTAACCTGTGAGCTTCGTATCCACGCGCCTCCGACTTAACATTGCGCCTAAGCGGAGTTGAGTCCGATATACGACGACCCACCACCTGCTCGATGATCTCGGGCTCACTTCAGCCAGCCATGTGGTTGACGAAATGGACCATGTGACCTGCGTAGATCTTCGTTACGAGATCGGCAATACGCCGGGCGTGCTTTGGTGCCTGACCAACGGGCCAGTCTTGAGCCGCATACCGCCGTCTGACGTTCGGCTGAGCCGGATATTCCTGGGACGGCGGCGGCAACGGATTTGTCGTGGCTTGTCATTACGAAGCACGTGGCTTATGTCGTGGTACGCGACAAGCGGCAGCCTGCTTCTCCGGGGAAAATATCCAATAGACGACAACGGCAAGCGACTGAAGTATTTGCCCGAAGCCACGGTGACACGCGGAAACCCGTACCCGATTTGAAGGCGTAGCTGGCTAGATGATGTCCGGCTTCAAGGAAAAGTTTCTAGGATAGTGAGGCGCGCGTGTCGACATGTCTATCCGATATCATACGGCTGAATCGGCGACTTGCCTGGTGGCGATGAGCTCAGCCAGGCTGTCGACATCTGATTTGGATTTCATTCGACCCCGCGCCTAGGAGGCCTGACCTGGTGGTATCATGTAGAGGTCGGACGCGTTACCGTTCGCTTTCCATCTTTTCCGGCCAAAGGACGAATATATCGATGCTCAGACACTAGAGCACTCGATATAGTAGCGCGGGCCAGTGCGCCGTCCCTCAGAGACTGACCAGACCTCTGCTTCTCCCCAGACAAGCGGGATGAAGGCCTGTGATGAGTGCACAGAACTCGAAATCAGATTGCACAAATTAGCGCCCAGTCAATATTGCGCGGCGGGGACCTCGCGATTAACTAGAGGCCAGCTCGGACGATTGCAGATCCTCCGCATGTAAGCGCTAGGAAACCCATGGCAGTGCGGTACAGGCTTGACCAAGACAAGTTGCGATGCCAGCTTCAAGGCAGGTATGGCGATAGACTCGATATTGAGTGGCTCTGGCGGCAGTTGAGAAGCCACTCCTTGTTCAAGGCAGGCAGTACAGCAGATTGCACCGCAAAGTAACTGCACATGGCCTTCAAATAGTCGAAATGAAGTGACCCGGATTTTGGAACCGTGAAATGGGGGTCGAGCATTTGGCGGATTGACGGCAAATAGGCGCATTGACGTTGACGTGGTCAGGGTGGTTAAGGGTTTAGGCTTCCTGCCTGAAACTCTGGTGGACTTATGGTTCAGTCCGTCTCATCTCCGCCACGTGGAAAGGCGAGATGGCGGGGGACTTGGCCTGGGCTTCGGTGTCGAGGTTGACGACGAGGTTCTTTGGCGAGCATCGTTGCAGTTTCCACATGGCTGTTCGAGAATAGACCATGTCGCTGAAGACGAATCGAATTACTACGTAGGGGTGGACCGCTGCCGAAAATCTCAGCCGCTGCGAAAGGCCAGGGTCCAAGTAGAAATGAATACAAGGAACGCTCATCTCAGAGTCGACATATTCTGCTTGGCTGATGTTTGTTGAATATCTGGGGCATCAGGGCTAAACAGAATGAGATCGTTTGAAAACAATAGCATTCAGCACAGACAGAGCTCACGCCGATTTAGGGGCCAGAAGCCGACCTGGATGCCTGGCCAAGGTATGGTAGTGCACCGTCGTGGTGCTGATAGGAGGGGGCTGACAGGAGATTGCCAGGAAAGGACGAGCTGGCCGAGAATTGGAGTGGTGAAGTCGTCATGCCCGTATTGGTGATGTGACAAGTACGAGGGGCCTTGCTGAGGGGCGAGGTCACCGCATTTGCATCTGCGGCTAGCATTCTAGGAACCCCGGAATCCCACCAGTCGGTTCGCAAGTCCAAGTTGCAGGGGAGCCTGTCAACGAGATGTTGACATCAGGCTATTTATGAAGAAAGAATTTTTCTTCGCAACGAGGATGCGAACAACGACTCATGATTGGTGTATGAACCATTAGTCCAGAAGTTGACTGTGTCTCGACTTGCTGAAAGCTCTGGACTATTCGTAGTGGTGAGCCGGGGATAAGGCGGGAGGTGTTTGGCTCCGGTACAGCCAGGGCTGGAAGAGTGAGGCGCGCGTGTCTTTGTTTTCGGATCCGAGGATCCGTTAGAGATTGGATTGGTCTTGATTTAATCGTGGAGATGGAAGCATCCCTAATCTCGATTCATAAAAGGTGTTTCTGTGCATTCTCATTGATACTGGTGGAGCGCTTGCCAAGTCATGAGGTGGTTGTCAGTTAACAATGTCTGGGTGACCGGAAACTGGGAAGTAAGAGACGGGTCGCGGGCGATTCTTGGGTTGCTCCATTGGAAGCTTGGAAGCGAATCGGGAAATATGGGTGAAGTTGAAGAGTTGGAGGCGAATAACCCCTCATAGATTCTGCGGTCCGGTCGGCAACGCAGAGAGTATCATGGTGTCCTTTCTCGATGAAGTGCATGATGGCCTGCCCTGGAACGACATGGACAGGCTGCATTGCGGTGGATGTGGATCGAGAGCGAGAGAGCACATCACCTCGGAGTAATAGGCAGATGTGCCATTGAGAAAGAAGGTCCAGTCCAGTATTGAGCTCGAGGCTGGAGGTGGAGAAGGAGGAAGGGTCTCAGGTAAGGTAAGGTAAGGTACGGATGCATGTTTCGATTCCTGAAGGTACAATATGCATTGCAGGTGCATCTGCGTCCAAGGTGCGTGCATAGCTTGGAGGCTGTGCATTTATAGTCCCTGGAGGAAGGATGCAGGCAGCAGGAGAATAACCAAGCTAAACTATTTGCGCCTAACTTAAGTAAGGTAACTTATGGAAAGTGCAACGGGGATTGATGCTGCAAGGTGCAACTCCCATCGGCGGAAGGAAAGGACTCGGGCATTGTTGCGCTTGCCGTGGTTTCCAGACGTCCCGTTAATAGTAAGCCCAAAGAAAGTACCTTCTTACCTTACTCAAAGACGGGAGGGAATGTAAGGTACCTAGGTGGGCAAGAACTTGAAAATAGGTACCTGCCTCTATCTTGTCCTGGCTGCTGTGTGCTTGTGCTGATTACCTAAGGTAGGTAGTGTAGGTATCTACCTTACCTTAGGCAGCCCGAAGCACCTTCTCTTTCTCTGACTTGGCCACTAGAAGGCATTCAGCCGAGTGTTCAGTCAGAGCTTGAGGAAGGAGCAACCCAGTCGGGAGATTGGAGGCAAGATCAAGTGCGGTTCCTCTCCTCTCTAGGTAGAGAGAAGCAAGATACTTCTACCTCAGCTTCTATGGAAAGCTGCCCCCTGCCTTACCTTACCTTAATGACGCAGATGCAAGGCACCTCAGAAGACCTACCTTACTTCAGTAGTGAGGGAGGTACCCCAGGTTAGGTAAAGTGTCAAGTGTAAAGTAGGCACCTCCAGGGATGACATCTGGCCTCACAAAACGCCTTCCATTTGCCAGCAATTGCAGCGGGATGAATACGTCCGTGAGGGAACCTTGCGTCGGGTTGATGCCAACCATTGCATCCAGTTGAGAGACCCTAGATAAGGCGCCGGGACGAACCACGAGGTGAGGTGTGTCTGTCCGCACCTGCCCCGTCCCCCTGACTTGCCCTTGCACCTGCACCTGCACCTGCAGCTGTCCCACACGCGGAGCAAAAGAGAAACAGAAACATCAGGAGCGCGCTAAAACACCAGTCCTCGGCATCCACTGCAACCTGAATTCCACTTTCTCTCCTCTCAAAAGGCTCGAGAGCAACACCTCTTCATCTGAGAGGCCGATGAACCTTCGAGAGCCCACCAATTGTCCACTGTGAGCCCACTGCAACCCACGGCCGTACATACGCACGCTAGTAAGCATCATCCCTCTCACAGGTCAGTACCTCACCTCATCTTACCTTACCTTACCTTACCTTCAGCATCGAGTACTCCACGAGAGAGGCAAGGTAATGTCCTGCCCCTTCTGCGGTGTCCTGAGGTACCTACCTCATCTGCGCAGGAATGAGATCCCATTGGTGGTCTTGTTCTCGTCTTACTGCAAGAGGGCCACAGCGCGCCTGGGCACTGAGACGGAGTACCCAAGCTTACTGGCTGGTCACCAACGCGTGGTTTTATCCAACAGACTGAGCAGCCGAAAGAGTCCAAGCCGCATAACAGCGCAAAGCACCTCATCTATTGGGCCTTCCTCCGTTACACCAAAAGTCCGTCTAAGCGGAATACCACTTGCTCAATTGAACGCCATTCCACGACGAAAGGCTGGGGGTGCCACGGCTGGCCGCCAATTGGAACCCAGATTGTCCATCGGGAGGCATATCAATTGCCTCTTGGCTCAACTTTCGAACGGCCAGGGAGCTAGGGCAACATGCCATATCGGGAAATACCTTACTTGGGTGCCTTAGGAAAAGAAAAGAGGCACGGATATAGAGCCACCTGCAATCACATCGTCCGGACGGCTAACTTACGGTACGAAGGGTACGAAGGCGGGATGGCCCCCCGGATCAACACCAACAGAACCATACCGTCCACTCTCAAACACCACCACCGCCGCCTTCACAAACCGCCGATGGCCCGCCAACATTCGAACCTCACCTTATCTCTTTGTGCAAAACACAAATTAGCCCGGGACCCGTCTCTTGCTTTCTGCCCTAGATAGCTTGGGACCACCGACGACGTTGGAGCTACCGCGCAAGCGTCCGACAATAGCGTCAGCCTCTCCGTTATTTCGAGACAGCCCAGCATCCAAGCTGTAAGACAAATTCCACCCACAGCTCTTCCTCAGACTTCCATACGCGCTCTCGCTCTCCGGTCTAGCCGCCTCCTTCTTCTCGTCTCGTCGTCAGCATCGACAAGCGTTTTCACTCCCGTCGTTTCTTCATCCAATCCCCCCGCCTGTCATCGCCAGAGTCAGTCACATCACCCACTTCGCATCGCATCGCATCCCGTCACTCCACGCGTACCTACATACAGCAAGCACATCAGCACATCAGCACATCACATCCACCCGCGCCTTTGCCTTTGCCTTTGCCTTTGCGTTTGCCTCTGCATTCGCCCTTGCCTGCCGCCACATCTCGTCTCCTCACCTCTCAGCTCCGGTCATTCGTTGACTTATGACCTTTTTCCTGCCAAACAAGCAAATCGCCTTGCCTTACCCCTTGTTACGGTATGTCATCCGGCGGCTGTGTCTTGCAGCGCGTGCAACCACCGATCCATCAATTCGATGCTGTCGTCCTCACTCCCGCCGGCCCGCCCTGCTTGTGCAAAGCCCAAAGCTTGCTTGGTTGGCGTTGCGTTTCCTTTTTCCTTCGTCATGCCGCTGACTTCAAGTCGTCACTTGACCAACGTTCACCTCACCTGGCCTCTGTTACTTTTTCCATCGTGTCTATTTTGGGCCAGCCAATGTCGTTGAGCCCGGCAACCGGCAAACGAAAAAAAGAAAGAAAAAAGAAGAAAAAAAAAACATTCGCTGACCTCAACTAAGGTATCGGATCAAATCAATCTCCATTGTGTAGCCCCAGGCCTCCAGGACAACAGCTACAACCTGCCATCCACCAACCAACCAACCAACCAACCAACAGCTCATTGCCGTCGCTTGGCTTCTCCGGGATCGAAGGTTGTTTACATCGACGCACCATTGACTACGAACTGGCAACATCGGCGACGCAACGCACAGCGTCGAAGACGAAGGCAGTGATAGTGCTGCATCTGACGATCACTGACCTCCTTGCCTAGTGATTACTCCACCCTCCTAGATCCTTTCTTCAGCTTGGTCGAAGGTTACCCATCCTTTTGCATCATCATCCTCCGGTCCAGCTAAACCACATCGATTACTCGCCTCCTCACGCCTCACGCCCCTCCAGCTCACGTCCCCTACCTTAAGACACGGGGGGCAGTCAGTACGTAACTACCTACCTGCGTCCACTGAGCTCCAGCAACAGGGCATACTCAAGGCAACCTGCTGCGGCAAAGTCTCTCACCTGCGGCAACCTCACCGGCCAGCCGCTGCAGCGATTGTGCCCTGAGGTCCTCAGGCTTACCTAGCGTACCCTGGCTGCGAGGCCCTTGCAGACAAGACAAGAACGACAAGCCAAACTCGCCTTCAGCATTGCCTGCTCCAACGGGTCAACGAGCTTTTATTGGGCAGAGCCTCGCCAGGAACTTTGACACCTTTTTTTTCTTCCCTGTTGGCTGTCCTTTAGCTACCTCCAGAAAGCATTCTTCTTCTTTTACTCCCCCTCGTCTCCTCGTTGCTTTCCCACAACAATCTGATCCCCCCCTAGGCATCTATCTGCATCTGCATTTGCATTTGCGTTTTGCTCGTCCCCCGTTCCCCGTCAACCCCCCTTTACCACCCCTCCTTTATCCCCACTCTTCCAATCAATTCGGACGTGCCAGACCCAGAGCTCCCTGACCCAAGCCCCCGTCCTTCAAACTTCGACCCTCTGCGCTTCAACTACAATTGCATTCGGCCCCCCCCGCCATCCTCCCTCGTCCACTTCGGGTACCTGGTTGCACCTCTCACTGCGTCTACTGCTGTGGTCAGCAAATCGCTCTCGCCCAATTCAGAGAGATTTGCACGGCAATTCCTATCACAGCCGACGGCTTGTAACCTGCCTCGATCTCGGACCTCTTCGGACCTCACCACGACTTCGTCCGCAATCTATTAAACCTTCGCGACGACCTTGCCGCATGACGCGCCAATTGCGATTCCACCACCAGTTCGGCGCTCCTTCCACCGCGAAGGACGACCAGCTGTAAAAGCTTCGTCCACCGACCAGTCGCTTCCCATCTATAAGGACACTTTCCTGCTACCGCCAAGGGCCAAATAGCTGTTGCAAAACAGTCGCAGGAAGTCATCATGTCGCGCCACAACAGGCACTATCAATCATGGTATAGTTGCGGCCTTTCTCAACCCCTAAGCCGAGGAATGCAAACTGATCACCGCCGCAGTCGTGAGCTCCACGTCGTCGTACTAGGTGCTGGTAAGTTCCGGCTATAAATATGCCATCGTGCGCCCCTCTCTGACCATTTCTCCAGGAGGTGTTGGAAAGAGCTGCTTAACAGGTGAGCAATCCACACTTCAGTCCTCGACAACTCAGCGCTGATCAAGTTGGACAGCTCAATTTGTCCACAATGAGTGGATTGAAAGCTATGATCCCACTATTGAGGATACATACCGCACACACCTTCAAGTTGATGTGAGTCGCGTCGATCCAGTATCTTCCTGTGACCAGTGACTGACTTGACCAAACCTAGGGACGGCAAGTCGTATTGGAAATGTGAGTGAAGGCGCTGTCAAACGTGTAACAGAAGGTCTCTAACAGCAGAGTCAGCCTCGATACTGCAGGCACGGAACAATTTGGTGCGTTCATTTTCTGTGTCTTCATAAGTCTCATCTGTCTAACATCGAAGCAGTTGCCATGAGGGATTTGTACATGAAGTCGGGCCAAGGTTTTATCCTGGTCTTCAGCATCACGTCATCCTCATCGATGAATGAGATCGAGATGCTGCGAGAGGAGATAACACGCATCAAGGACGACGACAACGTTCCCATCGTCATCGTCGGCAACAAGGCCGATCTGGAGGAGCAGCGATCCGTACCCAGACAAAGAGCTTTCGCCTGCTCACAAATGTGGGATGCCCCATATTATGAGACGAGTGCCAGGACACGAAGTACGTCACTGTTCCACCGCCAACTGGCCGGGTTGGCTCAGGCCAATACTGACGCTTTCGCAGCCAACGTCGACGCAGTCTTCATAGACATATGCCGTCAATTACTTCTCAAGGACGAAAAAATCCAGGCTCAGGCGGTCCACGACGACGAAGACCACGAGAACGAAAAGAATGCCGGCATCATGGGCTTTGCAAAGCGGAAACATCGAAGACGAAGACGTGCCGACGGCCACCGATGCGTCATCCTGTGAGGGATGTCATGAGTCCTTCAGTCAAATCACCTGCCGAACAGCTCCAACGGATATGTTTCAAGAGGCATTCTGCACTCACACAGCAGACAGCGTTACGATTCCTTACTCATTTCTGCTTAGATGTATAAAGGCACTTCAGCGAGAGTACAGCCCTCGAAAGCAAATCCGAGTCATTTCACACTTTAGCGGCAACAGAGGCAAGAATCCCGTTTCAGGGGTGCATTTTTGGTCTTCAACAAAGGCGACGTGCGTTTCGCTCCGTCTTCTTCGCCAAACCGGTACCTCGGATTTGATATTATTTCACCCTTACGGCATTTGGTCCTTTCCCATAGCAAACCTCGACACGGCCTCTTATACGCTTGACGATTTATTCCGATTTATACTTGCTTCAGCCGAGCGACAGCATTGGAGGCGGGGCTTTGTTTTTCTACTTATTTGCCCGCACTGCGGCGGCAGGATATCAGGACTTGCAAGCAAGACCCTCACGACTTGTCGTTTCATTTCTTAACTTGACCTTTTTTTCTTCTTCTTCATTTACTTCACGATGGCACGATTATCTTGGACAAAGAGTCATTTACCATATTCTTCAAGTGTATTTCCTTTTTCTTCTTCGTCATCACACTTAGGGACAGAGACAAAAACAAAACAATGGGGAAAATAGGAGTTTCAAGAAGAAACAAAACAGAATTTGGTTGGGTTTTCAGCTCACGGCTGGGCGTTAGGAGAAACATTGGTTTGCGCCCGGATTCATGGTCGTACAAAGAGGTAGCGAGGCTGGCAAGCAGCCACAGCCCTCGGGAGGTTGTCATGACCTGCCGAGCGCGAGAGCAATTGATGGCAATTCTTCGCCTCATTCGAGAAGCAGGGCAACATGGGAGATCCCCGAGACCTTGATGTGACTGTGATGCCGAGGCACGTGTGAGTAATGCAACCCTGACAGGCATTCCTTGTGGATCGAAAATGTGACGGCCACCCCGGATACTCGTGGCCTCGGAGCCGAGCGGCACGTCCAACTTTCCATCTCAACCAACTCGGGCATCGGTTCGGCCCGAAGCTGACTGGACATTCTTTCAGCCCGCCTCTTTTACGATCCTGCTGGTTTCTTGCTTTTCCTTTCTTGCCACTACTTTCCCGATCGCTCGCGTGCGTCCGAGGACTCTCACTCAACGTACGCGCCGGTTTGTCACGCGTCTGGGCTCGCCTCCACAGCCGCCACCTTCCGATTCTTTCGCTGTTGATTCTTCAACAGGTTAGCAGATGGCAGACGTCTTCTCCCGAAGAGCATGCGGCCTCTGAGTCACATTCGCTGGATGGGTAGATCGGTCAGGCGGGCTCGAATCTTTGCCAGTTAAACACCCGTTCATCACCGGCTAGCTTCCTGAGGTGTTTCCCTTTTCTTTTCTTTCCTTGGCGACCGAGCTATCGGGTCATGCATGGTGTGTCCTTGGTTTACCGGTGGAGATTCGGGCTGTCTCTGTCTGTCTTCCGATGTTCAATAACCACCCCCCTTCCCCTTGTCGTAGGATGCGAAAGATTTCGTCAGTGGCTCCGGTCTGGTCTGTCTATCAATGGGCACAGGACCTTTCAGATGTAGTTTTACTTGTCGTCAGTATACCTGGAGATTCTTGGCCGAAATGCTCCGTAGGATTCAATGTTGGCTTGGGGAGAAAGTCTCATTTGATTGCGGTAGTGCATCACTTATACCGCGTCTTCAAGGTACCGATCAAGGATCGAGGGTACATGTACCCAAGAGTATCTCCGAGATTCAGGGCTCTGTTGATCTCAACGCAAAGTGCACATCATGCCTCCATCAATCCCTACGAATCGTCGGGCGACGGAATGTCAACTTGAGCTGTCCAACTGCAAACACATTGTACCCATTCCTTGAGCGAGGCTGGATGAAGTTCCATGCTGCACTGCAACTTGGTCCCATTGCAGGAAGGTCATCATTATTATGTCTTGTTTCCCCTTCCATGCCAGAATGCGTTTGAGTTCGGTCCACCTGTGACCCCTTGTTTTGCATCTGCACATCAATAAGCAGCTAGCTGAGTCGAGACAGCAAGTGAAATACGGCATGGGTCGATGGCTAGGATGTCCTTTTAGGAGCCGAACACGTCTACTGGTATTGCTGTTGCGCTTCAATTCGCAGAATCGAACGAGAGACACGGAGGATGTTGCTTTATGAAGAAGAAGAAAAATTCGAAAGTCTCTCGACCTTACAGTATGCCGTGCCTTCTTTCCTCCATCTTCGTCCTGTTTTTGTGCATTCACTTGGATACATCGGAAGCAAAACAGTAGGTCTGTCGAATGGCGAGTACTTCACCTGAGGGTTCCCGCTTCGGCTTACGACGAGGAAACACCAAAGAACTCGTCAGCGTCTCGCAGAAACCAAGGCTTGCAAGCGGCACCAAGTATGTTGCTTTGCGGCAGGAGACAAACGAGCGCTCAGAAGTAATTCTATATGGGGCCCGATAGTCAGGACTGACATGGCCTTCACATGGGCTTTCGCTCTCAGATGACAAGGGAAAATTGAGGCCGGGGCAGGGGAGGCGGTTGTCTGTTCTTCAACCGGAGAATAACTTCAAAGGATTAAGTTCAATGTAAAATATAGAGACCTTTTAGCTTCAAATTCTTGACTAGGATAAACTCATCGGGGGGATCCATGGCGGTAAGGGGAGGTGCCTTCCCGAGCAATGGAGAGTCCTCTGAGTGAATGGTTCTGAATGAAGGAGAGAGAAGGTTTGTTGGATGTGAGATAGGCAGGCGCAACAGAGCTGACTTTGAGCGAATGAGATGGTAATGGAGAGGAACGGGTAAATTTCTGAGCAATGAGAAGTATCTAGAGCGACAAGTTCTGAGCGAAGGAGTTGATGATAGAGGTTCTTTAGAAATAAGATAAGTGTGTGATAGAGATGAGGTTCTTCTGATGGAAGAGTTCTGAGCGATATAGAAGGGTTCCGAGTGATGGAGATGGTGATGGAGGTTTGATAATGGTGAGGCAGGTGCGCTGTCTTTGCACTGGGGTGCGTGAGTGGTTAATATCCCAAACCTGATTCTGTATAGGCAGGAGTTGAGAACATGGCTCTCCCAGGTCTGCCATTCCTCCTTCCTGACTGAATATTCCATGACAATAAGCGGATGAACGAGAACAACAGCAAATTGCGCTCTTCCAGGAGCTGGAGGTGAGGGAGTCTAAATCCCATAGCAACCGACCTTGCCAGCATCTTGGTCTATCACCTCAACCCCTGTGAAGCGAGGATCTATGAATGTTGGTCAAAATATGAGGGAGGAATTCAACGGACCAACACAGAACCACAACGGATCATGCAATTACATACAGCAAGGCGGTTATATATTTAACATAACTGCAACGAAAAAAATTGGTGAGGTATGGATCACGATTGTGGGGGAAGTTTAATCATTTTTAGGCCAAGGGCATTCGAGGGAATTATTTTGGGAGTTCTTGATAGCTGATGTCACGATGTGACGCCGGTGTGGGCACCGACGGCTAGTAAAGATAAGATAGCACGTATTCTTCTAGTACGAAGTTGTAATTGAATGGTCTGTCTTGTCGTGGCGACCGGGGCAAAAGGCCTCTGGTCTACCCTTTTGCCAACGAGACCTGTTCGAGGGATGAATGGGTCTAGTAAGATGGGGGCGATGGGTATTCAGATGTAATGTTCCGCAGACGGAATTGACGACAGCGATAGGCGGGGAGCTGGAGAATATCGTGATTGCCATCGTCCGGAGACTCCTGAGTTTATGAGCGAAATTTTAGCTCGCTCAATCTCGTGATTTCCCTCGAGTGGCAGCTTATGTGCGGTTGTTCGACACCTCAGTCCGTGTAACAAAAAAGAACTGTGTCCGTTCTCCTTCCGATCTTTTATATCTTCAACAGATCACTCTATCCTTGACTACGAGCCACCTGCCGGCTCGTTCATCGAACGTTGGCTCCCAAAAGGCTCCATCACGATACTTGAAAAATCGCCGCCATTGCAACCTCCTCGTGCCTCTTCTTCGTCTTGTCGGTTCCCGCGAAGAATAAAGCCGTTCACGATCGTCATACACGACCACGTTCGGGGTCCCCCTCCCCCAGCACTGGGGAGCACCTCACCTGACTGGGGCTGTTCCCGAGACATTCGCCTTTGGTGTTCAAAAAGGTCATCGACTCGACATGTGCTCTGATCGTACCTGGGTAAGGTATGGGTTAGAAACTGTTCCATATTCACCAACCCGGGCAAGAGCCGCCGAGGCCAACAGCTAGCTGGAGCCTATTCAATTGCTGCGGCGAACGAGGTCACCCCCAGAAGCAGACATATTGACTTTAGAAACTTGCATAGGCAGCACGTAGATGGGAAGAATTGTGAACAAAAGACGCTTCATTTCATTCCAGTCTCATAGCCCGCTCATCGCGGCTCTAACCCATCGTCTATAAAGCCCACACACCACTGGTTGTGAACACGCCTCGCCTGGCCATGGTGCATATATATATATATATATATATATATATATATATGTGTGTGTGTGTGTGTGTGTGTGTGTGTGTGCCCTCAGGTCTCATTCCTCCCACGCAAGAGCTTCCCATACTCCATCCCTAGATAGATCAAACATTAAACGTCGCCTTTCCCGTTCTCCTCCTTTGCGACGCTCAAAGAATTGACAAGAAAAACGGCCAAAAAATCGGATCGGGTGGTACCTAGACAAAGAAGATGGGTGAACATATGTAATGTAACGGGGTATTGGTGAAGTAACGCCGGGACCGCCAAATCGGTGAATCCATGTAAATAAAACGCCTTGGCTTCGGCTCAGAACTGGTGTATCTCCGCCGGGACGCATAATTTGAGAATGAAGCCGTTTCTTGGGAAGCCCCTCTGTTCAGTACCTTAGCGGCCCCAGCGGAGGTGGCTTGTCGTCGCGGCCAACCTTGACAACGCCTACTAACACGCCGACAATCAAGGCAATCAGGAAAAGCAACACGGCGCACAGAATGGCCGCCAGGATAGCAAGCTTCTGCTTCTTCTTCTTTCTCGCCTTCGCCACAGGTCCAAGACCACCCGGGCTGTTGCCGTAAGCAGGCATACCGCCTGTCATGGACTGTAGATACGCTCTCGGCTGTTCACCGTTCTGAACTGGTGATTCCGCGACGTAAGCTGCTGCCGGGACCGGTGTCTGCTGTTGCTGCATAGCGCCCGCCGCGTTCTGGTGAAATACTGGCTGCTGCTGCTGCTGCTGCTGCTGCTGCCCCAAAAGCGCACTCTCGCTCGGGTTTGGCGAACTAGGACCCCCCGGGGTACTTGTTCCCGTGGCCCCAGTACCCGGTCTGGCAGGATCATACGGAGGCGGCGGCGGAAGATTCGGGTTCGCTGCTGACATGCCATCTGGACTCCACGGCTGGACACCCGCTCCACGGCCGGGCGAATACAGCCCCATCAGCGGGTCGTGCGTCGGCGACTGGGCCCAGGCTGAGCTCTGTGTGGCGGCGGGAGGATCCTGGGGATACGGGCCCGTCGGGGCCTGTCTACTGCCGGCACCAATGGCTGGGGTGTTGTAGGATTGCGAGTACCGGGCTTCGGGCATGGCGAGCTTGTCGTCTGGGTGGGCTGTCGGGGCCGAGGGACGGTAAGAGGAGTCTTGGGGGTAGGCGGCATTTGCGAGGGAGTCTGACGGGTGATGATGTTGAAATTGGCCCGGCGTGTAGGAAGAATCGGAAGGGTAGGCGGCGTTGGAGAGGGAATCTGAGGGGTGGTGATTGTAGGACATTGTGAGCGAGATGGAGGCCTTTCCGCCCGGTGATCGTGTGCAGGTTAGTGAGATTCTCGGTAAGATCAGGTCGATTCGGATAGTCGTCGAGCTTCAACTACGAGGATTGTTCCTATTGGAGAGGTCGAAGGAGCTCAATGGAATTCAACGTGCTGGATCGGACGGCTGCGTCTAGAGATGACACTCGCGCGTCGACAGCTCCCTAGATAGCCCGATTTACTTCGGTGCAATGAGCAGCCTGGTTGTATAATGCGAAGCGAAGGAGGCAGCCTCGAATCCGATGATTCGAGGCAGAGTGAGTGAGCGACTAGGCATATGCGAGATGCCTTTCCCCCCGGTATTCGAGAATGAGTAAACAGAGGTTGGAAGAAGGGAAGGCGGAAAGTTTAAAAAAAAAAAAGCTAAGGAAGAGAGAAGATAGGGTGAGAATGAGGAACGAGAGAAAGGAAGGCCGCATGGAAGGGGTTACCCGGACTGCGGCAGCTAGCAAGGCCAGGCCAGAGGCCAACCCACCGCTCACTTGCCAAAGGCCGGTTCAAGGATGGTGCAGCACCATCAGCCCTCTTCTTCCGCTTCCGCTTTCCACCAACAACAGCCAAAGAGCAGTTCGAGTTCGACTCAACGACTCGGGGATGGGCCGCCAATGTGAGCTCTGCTGCGAAGGCGCCGTGCTTGACTTATCGCTCCCCGCAGTCCTTGGTTATCGCATCGCCTTCAGATTCTTCGCCGCTTCCGCTCACCCCCTTCAGTTGGCACTGAGGAACAGGCTCGATTCACTCACTGCCTCAATGGCGCGCGTAGTAGCAAGGGGATGGTGGGCAAGGGGGAACGGCTAAAGTCTACCTTACTTCCTTCTCAAGATAGGATCGTGTGTGCTCGAGCATCTCAGAAAAAAGCAGGGTAGCAACGCGCCGGTTACGACACGATACTTCAGTATTCGCGTCCAGTCACACTGGACTTCTCCGTATCCGTAAGGTTCTGACTTTCCTTCCGGCTAGGCTTCCCAGCCCAGCAGCCATCTCAACGGCCGGGAGGGCTGATCTTATTCCCGCGCAGAACCTTCATACCATACTCAAGAAGGCTTTCCCTTTCTCACAGGCAAAAAAGTGTTAGGGTTCGGACGATGGGGGAAAGATGTGAAGCAACATCCGATGACAACTGATTGACAGCTTCCGGCTCTGTCCTTCCCACAATATCCCGCTGCCCACAACAATCCCACGCTTCGATCTCTCTCCCGTCCAGCCCCATCACTCGGTCGCCAGACCTGAGGAACTCGAGAGGGCGCAAACAAGACAATGTACCACTTTGTACCACTCTGTTACCCCCTGCCAGACGATGCCCCATCCTTATTGCGAAAGGCGATGACGAACAGGGGCTCCCAGCAAGGATGGAAGTGGGAGAAGGAGGGGAGGCATGCAGGTACCCTTGTGCCTTGCTAGGCGACATCTGCGCCTAGAAAGGGAGGGAGGGGCTGTGTTCCCGAAACAAGTGCGTTCTGTCCCTAAACCGGGCTGGCTGGGACCAAGGAGGACCACCACACTGTCCGGCAAACGTGAAGTGGGAAGCCGTTCGTTTGCCCAGTGTGGGACTTGCTTGACCTGGACCAAGCGAGCGAAGGATGAAACAAGAGTGCAGTGAAAAGAACCAAATGCCTGAGAGAAGATCGAGAACAGTCAGATGAGATCATGACGGAGATACCTAACGCAAAAGCCGGAAAAAAAAAACCCAATCAATTTCATCACCCCAGCCAAGGGAAAGCCTGCAACTCACTTTCTAGCTGTCCTGAATCCGTCTTAGCGCCCTTTACCTCTCCCGCACATCACAACTTCCCCTCGACTTGGCTTCATTTACATCTCCAACCTTACTTAACCAAGATAAAGCAAGCGCCTTATCCTTTTTTCAACTCAAATCACTTTTCAGATTTTCTTCTCAGCCTCACTCTGACTCGCCCTGAAAAAGCCGACCTGACTAACTGACTCTCCTCAACCCGACCTTACCTCACCACATAAGCCAAACAACGCCCACAATATCTCCATATCCAAACGAACACCTCTCCAGTTTCTATCTTTAACTGAATCCACAGTAACGGGTAAAACAAAGAGCCAAGAACTTTTCTCTGTAGTAATTGCAGAGGGGCCAACCCCCCCCCCCCCCCCCCCCCCAATTCGCCTCCGTCGCATGAAAATTGTTCCCCAATTAAACTGAAATCCCACTCCATCCAATCGAGAGCAATCCGCAGCTAACAAATCCCTCCCGAAGCTTCATTTATGGAGCGGGAACACACTACTCGCTCCAAAACTCGTAGAAGAATGCGCCCTGGTGCCAAATGTGAAGGGAAAAGAAGACCCGGGGGGGGGGGGGGGGGGGCGCTGTTCTTCAATATCGTGAGCGAGAGGCCAGCAAAGAAAAAGAAGAAACATCAAGGGCTCCTACTGACCATATGTGCATGTGCCTGTCTGTGCCCGTGCCGTTGCTTTCCCCTTGTTGCAGCCAGCGAGAATATCATCCCTCTCTCCCACCCCGTTATCGCTTCGCGGCGATCCCGATGATCCTAGGGCTGGCTGATGGGAGGACCCTCTCAGGAGGATAACACCCCCCACAGCCAACCATCGTGAACCCCAGAATCACGACGCCAGGTGCCATCATCCCCTATTGTTGTCTAGAAAGTCTGACGTCGATGAAAAGCCGGCAATCTCAAGTATGGAGAGCCATGGGGTCGAGAAAGATACACCCACTAGATTCATAAAAATGGCGTCATGTGGCCTTTGCTACTAGGTACTCTAGGTGTTTTTCACCCAGGAGCCCGTCAGGTTTCGGATCATAGGTTTGCGAGCAAGTAGATCTTTAGCAACTTCACATAAAGTGCGCAATGAACGGTAAATATTGTCATAGACCTGATTATGTCTTTAATTCATGTCAATGGTATCTGCACAGCTCCTCGACCTCTCCCACTCTCAACGCCCTCGCTGGCAACACTATTCGTACACAACGAGACGCTATGCTTGCCCAATATCCTCCGCTAGAAAATAAACAGAAAACACTCTGATCTTTTATACAAACATGGTCGGCGGCGTGCCTACATGACTTCCCTCAACGCCGCTCTCATGACAGGGAGCAGCTCATCACCTCATTAAGCATGACTATGTACAGTTTTGTTCCTTTTTACCCCTCGACACGCCGTCAACAACCATCATCGAAGCACACCTTTCTGCGCGCCATCACCAACTCAGCTCCCTTCAGCGGCGACAGCACCTGATGCAGTAGCGGTGGAGTTGTTGGTATTACCGACCACCCCTCCGGGGATGGTGATGAGGAAGTGAACCAAGTCTACCGAGTTGCCTCCGCCAAGCGTCACGTTCAACGCTTGGCTAATGGGAACACCGCCGTTCGATGTTCGACTACCCTGACCGGCTTGTGTGAAGAACCTTTGAAGTACCGTTTGCGCTGTCGTGGCTGCCATCAAATTTTGCCTTTGAAGAATGAGCAGCACTGAAACTCGCGCAAAGTCAAGTGTCTCTTCCGTTGGCGTGAACACTGGACTGGGCGACGGCGATGGGGACACAGGGACAGAAGGAACGAGAGGGCCCTGTGTCGTTGTCGGTGTCGTCACTGTTGACAACGGTGGCGGCACCGTAGTCGCGGGAGGGATAGTCGGCATCGTCTCCATGATCGTCGTGGAACCTGACGTCGGCGTTGTTGTAGGCAATATGGGAATGGTGGCCCACATGGGTGAGCTTGAGGCGTGGATAGTCGTCACACGGAATGGGCCTGTAAGCGTGGTGAATCCGCCAACGATATCACCAGATGGCCCAATCACAGCCCCAGTCTCGATAAAGTTGAACGTGATTGTCGTGGCTTGGCCGGGGAGAAGCGTAATGATTTGAATGGGAATGTTGTCAGCGTTCACACCCACATTCGCCACAACATCGGCCGAAGTCGCAGTGCCTTGGCGCATTGAACGCCCATCAAAAGTGACAAGCGAGTTTTGCGCAATACACGACAGGCTTTCCGTGTTGAACTTGGCCAGGATGTCGGTTCCGTCGAGAGGAATAGTGAAGTTCGAATTTGACTGCTGAAGCAGTCGGGGTATCGCCTGGCCAAGGGTGACATTATTGATATTAGAAGAAGTTCCAGTCAGATTTGTTGTTGTGCACCCCGTAGCTCCCGCCACTGTGCAAGTCTGACCAGTAAATCCATTGGTGCAAATGCATGAGCAAACATTTTGCGAGATAACGTTGGTACCACCATTCTCACACTTGAGCTGATTTTGACATTGTCCCAATGCCGGCTCTGTGGTAGGGGTACTACCGTTTCGGTTTTTGCGGAAGACGAAGAACTCCAGGGGAACAATGATAGCAGCAGCGATGATGCCAAGCACGATGAGAACAATGAGTATGAACGCCCAGAGAGGGAGGCCGCAGCATTTTCTCTTACGCTTGATAGATCCGTCGTCGCTATTCGATTCGAGTCTCGCCAGAGGTGAGGATCTCGCAGCCATGGCACGAGTAATAGGTTGCGGGGTGCCGCCGCGGCTTCCTGGCGCCAAAGGCCATGAACCGTTGGAATTCCGCCTGAACCAGCTATTACGTTGGGTTGGGTTGGGGGTTGTAGCCGGTGGAGGGAACGCGGCCAACATGTCTGACAGTCCTGATTGATGTTTTTCGGCAGCTGAGGAGTGTTAGCCTTCGTCCGGGATTGAAGAGGAGAAACCTTACAACTTATGTTGGACATTTGATGCTCCCCCTCGCGCCCGAAAGCTTTCTCATCTGGCCATTCCCCATCCATGTCAAATCTACTAGCCGGTCTGCGACCTCGATCAATAAGCGCAGCTAGACGAGTTGCGCGTTTAATCAAGTCCGGCAGGCTCGTCATGCTGCCTCTCGACTCCATTTCTCTGACGGAGTTCATATCAAGGCCCAACTTCAGCGGGCGGCGAATCGCCGAAAAACGGTTATATGGCTGCGGCGATGGTGTTACTTTTCTCATCTCTTCTGGATCTGTCGCACTGGCAGCTGCAAAAGCACCCAGCATCGCATCAGCTGTTACTGAAGGAGTGGTTGCCGTAGCTGCCATCGTCGGGACTGTTCCCGAGGAACTGGATCCCTCGAGATAGCCCGTGCCATTGTCAAAGGGACTGTGCGGGAGTTGATCTTGGAGGGGTGATGGCGTCAGTCTGAACGGCTCCTGTGGCAACGGGTCTCCGCCACTAGGGGCTCGATTCATTACGATTGATGGCTTTTGCATTTTGCCAACGCTTGCACTTCTCATGAGCTTGCTTTCATCTCCAACGTCGCCATAGTGTGACGTGCTTGCCCTACTGGGTTGGCTGTTTTCGTCGTCCGTGGAATACGCATCATCCTCATAAAACTCGTCTGGGTATCCTGGGCTGAAACCTGGAGATTGGCTGCCCCAGCTCTCTGGCATGGCTGCGCTGGAAGCAAAAGAGGTATGGGACCTCGACCGCGGGCTTTCTTCAGGTATCGGCGAAACAAAAGACGCGTTCGAGTAAAAGGAGGAATCGCCTCGGCGAGAGGATGGTGGCGGACCAAGGGTGACACTTCGGCGCGGCACGACCGGAGGAGGGGGTGGTGGGATAGGAGCAGGAGGGGCGGCTGCGGGTAGTGGAAAGTCGGGAATCGAACCAACGGATGATAGCCATGATTGCGTATGTCTCGATGACGGGGTTAGTGGTGCGGAAGAGGCATCTTGGCTCAGCGTCGATTCTCTCCCGAGTTGAGGTGTATATTGAAACACAGGCGTGTGATCCTGTACTCGTGAGCTGTCAAGAATGGACGGCACTCGACTCGGGCGTGGTGGTCGTTGTGGTGGGGGTCCCCGTCCTGGGGGAGGTTGGTACGGCTCCGGAGATGACGTCTCGATCGGCCCGGGTAACGGCCATTGTGGAATTTGCGTCGGCCGCGAGATGGCCATGCCGATGCCTCCATCCTTGTTCTGCAAGGCGGCCGGTGGCAATGGTCTCGGGATTCGTGACGGGGCGGGATCGGGGTTCTGACGGCTCGGAGGAGGTGAGACATCCGTGGGGCTGTCGAGGTCTTCTTCCATTATCGGAAATCGTGTTGCTGTCGGCGGTGCGTATTGCTCCCTCGGGAATCCAGCTTGAGCCCGCTCTCTCGCCCACTTGACGGATCCTGCAATTGGCGGTCGATCCATATCTCTTCCATATTGGGGTTGACTCATTTAGTACTCGTGAATTCGGGCCAGCGACATCAGAGCCTCGTTTTCCCGGCCAATTTCTCTTTCCAAGTGTCTGCGCGTCCAGACACGACAATTAAACCATTCGCCCTGCGGTATCACCTAGTCGCAGATACTATGACGGTGGTTCATGCGGGTTTCCGGCGATTGTTTGGTGAGGCGGCGCTTTCGAATTTGGCCGACGACGACACGCTCGTATAAGCTCGAATGGCGGAGTGTAGTTACTGCAGCTACTCCACGCAGATTCGCGCACAGAAACGACAGGCGGGGTATATCAAATGAAGGTCACTCAACTCTATTGCGAAGCGGTGTGACTGCGTGAGATTGAAAACAGGAACCAGGCCTATTAGAACGAGAGAGTCGAAGTCTAGACGAAGCCGAGATGCAGGTCGATGGGTGGCGAGTGAAGAAAGGAAAGGCGGCGAAGGAATGAAGTGCGCACGCATGCGTGGAGAGAGAAAAGAGTCAAATGCTGAGTGAATTAATTAAGGTAGTAGAGAATGGAAAATAAGGCGCCGTCGATCTATCGCGGAAGTCCAAGTCAGCACTGGGCTGGAAAACGAGAAGGAATTGAGGACAGAAAGAGGAGGCGAGGACGTCAGCGTGAGGCAAGGCAGCGTGTACTGTCCTGTCCGTCTGCACCACGGCACCACGCCTCGACTTTGCCCAGTTACAAGAGGCAGGAGGTTCCCGGCGGTTCGGGAGGGTCGCTTCAGGTCGGCCACACCTCCCAAAGCAAGGAACACCTGAACAGCCGAGCCACGGGTAGGGGGAGTCCCAAAGGGGATCACGTACAGTTGGTGTTTCGAGACTGGGATTTTTATCGAACGTGATTCGTCCGTCTAGAAGAAATTTGTCCAAGTCGACGGGCACTCAAGAGACGACGGCTGGCAACAGCAGACACGGGATGAAGGGTGAATGCGAGATGATGATGCCACCGGCCTCGGCCTCGGAACAGCGAGCGTCCAGCAGGTGATGCTGCGGTTTGTATCGACGGTTGTCGGTGCAGCAGCAGCGATGATTGCAGCAGAGTGCAACTCCGTGAGAAGGCGGGAAGAAGAGAAATCAGGTGGTGAGACGGGCGCGGATAGGTGCACGACGCACACTGGGTCTTGCTGGGCTGGTGAGAGGGACTGAGAGTGTTTCAGACGGGCGGAACGGGCAGCAGCTCTCTCTGGGGGAACCTTGTGACTGACGTCTGAAGATTTGGATATCAAGAGACAATGAGGCGAAGAAGAAGGCCCGTGGTGGATTCGATGTCGATATGATGTGCGAACTGACAGGTAAGGCCGCGTGGGGAGGTCGGCAGATGGGTTGTTTGAACTTGAGCAAGATGAGCCCAAGGCAGCGGGAGCAAATGATAACGACGCGGTTCAGGTTGTTTCCTCTCGGTGCTGTTCTGCTGGGGAGAGAAGGACGACAAGTTGTGTAGGGGGTAAGGTATCTGCAGTTGTCTTCAAGACAAGGCAGTAGGTTGATTTTTGAATATCCCGAGCTGGCGGCAGGAGAAAAATTAAGTGTTGGCCCAACAGCTGGCGACCGAGGCGATGTAACAATAGGAAAAAAGAAAGTCGAGAAGTGAAAATAGGACCGGTGGGTGTGTGTGCGTTTGTGCGTTGAGTGTCCGGGTCTGTGGGTGTTGTGCGAGAGTGGTATCCGTAGGCGACGACGACACAGAGAGCTTGTCGGGGAGGTGTCGAGGGCTCTTGGACAAGCGGACCTCACAGTGTTACAGCAACAACTATGTTGGCTTGACTCGACTGTGCGAGCGACTCGACTGTCGTTATGTCGACAGCTGTGTCGTTCGTGCTCGCTCGCTCGTACCCGCGCCTGCGAATAATGGACGGGGAACGAAGAAGACGGGACGGGACTCGGGGAGAAGTCGAGAAGAGGAGTCAAGACAGGATACGAGGGGACGAGAGGGATCCCCGGAGTCAAAAAGAGGACGGCCAGTCTGCTGCCAAACCCAGAAGAGGCTTGGGGAGGTTCGGCTTGCTCTGCATCTGGAGACGGGGGTGGGCTTCAATATTGGGGTGTGGTCTGGCCTGAGTGACAGCCCATTCACGACCAGAAGAACAAGCACGCTACCCCACCAGCGCCAGGGGTGTTTATAGGTTTTTTCTCTCCCCCTCTTTCTACATATATCTGGCAGGCTACTTTTTTTGTTTTGTTTTTTGGGCGGTGTTCTGGTCTGTTCAGAGCGGATAACTGGCTGAGACTGGCTGAGAGACGTATGTTTCCTTACCTACCACTACGAGTAAGGTAAAGTGACGAGGTGAATGAAGATAGGTACGTGGAGACGCGGACGGGATTGCGCAAACGACAACCAAGACGAGGAAAGATGGAGCCGTTGCAAGGAAATGACAACAGGGGTCTATAGCCACGACACCAACGGCCCTCGAAGCGGCAACGCCCAGCAGCTTGAACTGACTTGGCTTAACTTGAGAGAGTCAAAAGCCCGTTGAGGGTCTCAGTCAGCTCAGAAGGAAGCTTTTCTTCTACTTTTTTCTCGGGCGCGCGCGACGATAAGGCAGCCGCTGCACTTTTACCGTGCCAGTAATACTAAAGAAAAGTACCTACTTACCTTACCTAGGTAGGTAGTAGTCTGGCATGGAAGCGTGAGGCGTCACTCAATTCAATAGTTAGGCATGCGCAAAGGAGTAAGGAGGGTTGCCCCTGGTTGCAATTTTTAGGAAGTTGAGCGCGCCCAATCTGATGGAAGCAAAGCACGGTTCATCAGGAGGACTGTGGCTGACGCTCCTGCGAGTCTTGTCCCGGCCTGGAAGGGGGGAGGGGGAGTTGGGCCAATGGTGAGCGTAAGAGGTTTAAGCGGAAACACTAGCGCAGGCACACACGCCTTCAGACCCTTCCTAGCCCCTGCAACTGCGGTCCAGATGGCCCGATCTGGGGGGGGGGGTCGCTCTTGCTCCACTGATAGGTTGCTGCTGATGCTGACGGGATTGATGTTCCACACGTGACCTTCAAACATGCACTCTTCCACAGGGAAGCACATTCTTCTCGTGAACAAGGGGGAAAGGGCCATCTGGGAAGATGACACCGGTCGCAGAGAAGACAGGGGATTCGGTCGGATAAGAAACGTCTCCGACACACGCCTCCAATGGAACCACTCGACTCCTCTCATAATTAGGTCTCTTTTCGGACGGAATGCTGCTCTTCTTCATGCAAGCTGCGGCACGCCCAGCCTTTTCTCTCCCCCTTCTCTGCACCTGTCAGAGGTGCTGGTGATGTTAGCGTGCTAGTGTCCAGCGGCAAAAAGAAAGGACATGCCGGCTTGCGACGCACCACACGCCAGCCGGACGCCTATGAAGAATCAGGATCAGGGTCATCATCAGTCAAACTGACATTCAAAGTTACGATCACCACCGCGCGCTTCTCCAATCAAGACATTGTCCATCACCTTCGTCCTGGAATGTCTCTGATCCGTCCATTCAAGGGACTAGGTTGGGGGCCACGCCAGCCAACCAACGATGCGGCCCGCCAACCAACACCACACATCCTTTAACCACATTTACTACCTCATGGAAACATTAACTACCACAGTATGCTGCACCTTACACCAACACCACCTTCTGCAACCCCGACTTGTTGCCGGCCACCAACTTGAACACGGGACGAATTGAAACGTCTCGTTCCTTGAGCTGAGGATGTCTGGCACAAAGAAAAATGAGAGGAAAATACCTCGAAGACATCTGACCCATTTTCCCGCCTTCAAATCGGCCCGCCGGTCGGCAATACTCCGAAGCATTTGATCAACAGCGCTGTCAATAATAGAGAGACTGCTGTCTAATGCACAAGTCTTGGTCAGAGAAAGGATGCGAGATGCGAGATGCGAAGTCTCGTCACAGGTCCTTGCCACCTGTGACTTTTCGCCCCGGATCCACAGCCGCAGAACGCTGATCGGCATTACCTTAAAGGCATTTGAGCGGGGGTCTGCCTGCAGTGTGCAGAATCGAGAGAGTTCCTGCAATCATTCCACCTGCAGGAACGCCTTCACGTATCTCGATGCCTCTCACGACTCAGCCGCTCCACCGAGCAACTATTGCACTGGTACCGACCAGACCAAGACGGGCGCAAGCCGGAAGGGGGCACAGCGGGTTGGCAGGCCACGGGGGAGCATCTCCTACTACGTAAAAAGGTTTCCACCTCACCGTACATCACCCACCGTCGACTACCCACCGCAGCCTGCACTCTGCAGATGCAGATGCAGATGCAGATGCGTCGTTTCTTCTAGTGCCTTTCGCCACCCATACTGAAGTATTCAGATGCGTCTTTTGTTCTGCACACCGCAGGCCGAGTTCTAGACGCGTTTCAGTTGCCAGATGCATGCTGCACGCATGGAAACAGGGCCCAAGGGTCATAGCCTTCACAGAGGTTACAATTGGCCGTGTCAGACGAGATTCCCCCTAGAGGAGTCCCTGTCACGTAGTCCCTTCTTTCAGGAACGACGACACCTGTTCACCAAGCGTCGCTCGACAACCAGACGTTGTGATGCCCTTGAGTTGGTCCGGCGATGCCACCGAACGGACTAGACCAAGGCCAACCGGAAGCTTGTCATTTCTTCGATCTCATCGATCACCTGACAGTGGCTCTCGGGCTGGGACGTGGGCAAGTCTGCCGCTGCATGGGCGAAGCCTCCTGCTGCTCAGGATGGTATTGTCCAGACAATTCGACCAGCATGGACTATGCTCAAACTGGTCCATGCTCCGTCCCAGACATAATTGCAGCGAAAGTCAATGACTACTTCTTCTAGTGCCTTTTGCCACCCACTTGGGTAATTACACTTTCTCACACAAATTTAACCCATATCATGTGCTCTACTATGCACAACACACTTTATATAATACCTGGAAAGCTACTGCTCCCAGTCAATGACTACTTTTCGCTTCCTTGTCTTGCTGCAATTGGGATTGCCGTTTTCATCCTCCACACGTGGACGTTGGGGCGGCTTTGCGGGCATACTGTCTTCCAGCATAACAAGTCTTGCGCTTGCATTCACCCGGTCTCCAGGCCTAAGTGATTCGTTCACCGATTTCTCCATGACTATTAGTCGTGTCTATCTCGTTGCCGGCACGCTTTGCTCTCATTGGCACCGCACTAGCTCCCGCGGAAGCTCGTCAACGTCAAACCACTCGGCCCCACGGCTCCGTCTAGCCTTTGGTGTGGAGGCGTCCTACCAAAACTTGGGTTGGTGTTGAGTCTCGCAGTGGACAAGCGCCACATATTCGTGACACTACATTCAGATAGCAAAAATCGCTCTGCGTACCAGGCGTATCTAGTTCCATGACGACAAGCCCCGATTGTCTTGGCGACAAAAACCCGCTCAAAGTCGATCATATCTACTGTTTCCTTAATTTCGGAAACCCAATTTATTGACATCAGTACGTTCGCGATGCCTTGTGCGACGAATCTCTATTCCGAACTCCGGACTAGTGCTCGCCAACGGCATCCACTTTCCGGCCCGCGAATCGCCAACCACCTCGCCCAACATTCCGGCGGGGTGACGATCTCAAAAAAGGGTCAGCTTGCAGGGGAAACCAAGAGCTCGTTTCCAATTGGAACCGAAGCTAATCTTATTGGCATTGGGGGTTAGTTGATCCGCAAACTGCAGAGCACCGCGAACGACATGATCGGAAATTGGCTCTTGGGATGCTGTGCAAGCTGTTCCTTTGCGTGGGTCTTTAAACTGACCATGATAGTCATACGACAAGGCACACCCCCGAGAATTTATTCATTGAGAAGCTGTCGAAGAAATTGGCGCAGCTTCTATACTAGCTCGGTCTAGGTTGAGGAAATGAGACTGGACACATGTTCGTGCACATGTTTTCCACACCTACGTCATTGAAGCAATTTGCGGTCAACAGTCGACGTCATTGGCCTGCACTGCGCTTCCGAGCTGCAATTCCGTCCGCGGCCCGAATCTCCGATATCTTATAGAAGCGACCAAGAGGTACGCGTGACCGGAGACTTGTGTCCTCTGCATTCTTTAATTGTTTTCGCTTCTGGACCCTCTCCCACGCCTTTCTTCGCGCCCGCTTGGCCGTATTATTGGTGTCCTTTACATGCAGTTTTACCCGCCAAGCAGTCTAGAGTACATTGGTCCGCGGACTCGGATCTGGTACGTAGAAGTCAAAATGCCAGACTCGATCGTCCAGATATGCCAGGCATCGCTGCTGAGCCATCATGTTCAGTGTCTCCTCGCCAAGTGGCGCTATTACGCGGTGTTTCTTTTCCAGGCCAAAATTTCTGAGCAGCTCCATTCCCTTAATAACGCAGGCGTGTAGACCACGAGGCCCGACGTAATCTTTGTTCATCTGAGCAAGAAAGTTCTTGCACTTCGTCTTCGCCATATATATCGTCGACCCTGCAGCCACAGTTCAATGTGGCCCGCGACACCGTCGACACCGTCGAAAGGAGCAAATACAACCCGGATTCCGAGGATTTGCGGCAGCCGCTATCCCCGAGTGCGGCGAACCCAGAATATTGAGGCGGTGGAGAAAGCTTAACCACTCCGACTGGGGGATGCCGAGTTGCTCCAGCTCGGACGCCCACGCTCTTGCAAATGATTCCGGGCTTAGACAGCGCAGAGTCAGTTTTGAGCTTGATGTCGGCATCGACAGGCGATGTTGATTGATTCGAAGGTGGCGATGCTTTTGACGGTTCCAACTCTGCACTCTTGACTTCGAGAGTAAGTTAAGCTTTGGCAAGAAGTCGGGGCGAAGTCTCTTCGCTCGAATATGCCGGGAGCGGTGAGTTTCTGGGCTTTCGTCGGGCGCTTGTCGGGAAGCATCGTCATAGCTGGCTTTGAGTGCTGAGGCTGGCCTCGAGCGTCTGAGCAGACGACTCAATGATATCGAGGATGAGGGTTTGCTGGCTTGTGTCGCACGATTGGCTATTGTCGAACAGAGATTAGGTCTGTATGTTCTGCCATGACTGAGAAGGACCAGCAGGACCTGCAAATTGCAGCTCGACAAGCTAGTCGCCTAGAGCTTGAGAGTCATTATGATGAGGGTATCTGAGAAGGTCAGGATCTTTCTGGGGCGAGAGGGCATGAGCACGCTTATACGTGTTGATCAAGGTCTTCTCTACTACGTCATGAGAATGTTCCTGCACCTCGTGAGCTGACGGCGAGTCGCAATAGAATTCCCTATTCGTGATTTAAAAGCTACCTGGCTCATACCAACCGCGCGGCCGGGCGGTTGCGAGAGACATGTTTGCTTCGGGAACTATTTTCGCGAGATGTGGAAGGGTAGTGCAACCGCGCTCATCTGACAGCATTATCGTCCTCTCCTGTTAGACTGCTCGGCAGACTGTTAGGTGCAATGGTCACGCGACTTGCGTTGTGCCGTCTAATATTTCTGTGGGTGCTCTCTTCGTCCTCGTATTCCGTATCAGCCACAATTTCCAGCGCGGCGTGAATAGAATCAAGATGGTACCATCAAACCACGTGGCCCATTTCACCGGGTCTTTGTCAACGATGCATGAGAACAACTCAAATCGGAAAAATACTGTCGTCAACCCAGTCCGCATTGTTCCAGAAACCCGGGACGGGCGTGCGGGATCGGACTCCCGGGAAAAATCAGGGTGCAGCCCGACCCGCGTCTCGGTACTGACTGAACCCTTATTTTCTCTGCCACTTTATTATCCACTCGCTTGCTGCCTTGAGGTGCTGCAACATCGGGGAACAACAGAGAGAGGGGAGAAAAAGGAGGGACTTTTACGGCAGACAAGAGTGGGTTTGCTGGGGCATCGTCGTTGTGGCTTGTATCATCGTGATACGGCGACGAGAGTTTCAGACCAGACGAGGCCCTTTACTGGCCGCAATCACTAGCAGTTTGATCAGATCTGTCCGGCATGTGCCAGCTTGCCCTCTGCAGCGTAAAATTTGGCGACTACCCCCCCCCAAAAAAAGGCAAAAAGATTACGCCATGGACGTCATGTCCTCTGAGCGCTGACGTTATGGGCCTGTCAAGAAGAAAGACAGAGTTGCGCAAGGGAGCAGCGCTTTGGGACATTGGCCTTTTTTCTTCTTCCGTGCGATGATTCTGCCTTCAGAAGAGGGAGAACAGTAATCAGCAAAATGCCGAATGCCCAAATGCCAAATGTCAAAAGCAGTCGATTCAACTCTTGCACGGACACACTCAAGCCGTGTCTATGTCGATTCGTCGTGATGGCTGGGACGAGTGGGAGAAGCGTCTGGTCTGCCAGATAGTAAGAGAGCGAGAGCAGAGGGATAGACGTCATGGGCGAGAGCGGCGGCGGCAGGGAGGCGAGGAGCACCGGGCGAATGAGATAATCGGGATCAGTGATGCGCGGCATTGTTGAACCTCGTAAGGTATTCAGCGATCTCGTTGTGGCCTCAGGCAACTTCGACGGTCTGATTGCGTAAGTCAGCCAAAAAGGTACTTCCCGAAGGTGCGGCAACCGCAGTTAGGGGACCCCCCATCCCTCTCCGCAGGTTCCGGGAAAGTCACTCACCAGCAGCCAGCGCAGGCCATCTCCCACCAGAGTCCGCTGATTGTTACTGGCCAGTCACCTGTGTCTGACCTCTATCCCCGTCCCTAGCGTGTGCCAGTCCCTCGCCCTAACGCCACTTTGGCACCTGATCTCCGACAGGTGCCTGCCTGCGTCGTGTGTTGCGTATAAGGCACCTCACTGCTGGTCGGTCCTTTACTAGGTACGTACACCTTGCTCCACTTATTGACGCTGCAATTCATGTCATTGCATTGCATGTCTCTTCTCCTCCCACTCCGACCTCAATCCTAAACCTTCTTTTCCTATCCATCGACCGCGTTCAACAAACTCCTTCCCTTTGTCAATACGACTTTTCATTCGATCCACTCAGAACCGATTTCGACAACTTTTCTCACATCCGAAATTCGAATTAGAGAGAGAGAGAACCACACTGCAATGCATTTGAAGTCTCTCGCCGCCGCCGGCCTGGCGTTTATGGCCGCGCATGCCTTCGTTGTCGTTCCCGAGATTTCTGAAGCCGACAACGACATCGTCAACTCCTTGCCCTTCGAGCAGGCCAACACCGAGACGGGTATCACCAACAAGCTGATCAAGCTCGACTGCCCCGGATGCCCCCTGACGATGAAGCACCACGACGGCCGCTACCACACAATGACCAACATCGAGAACCACCTCGAGCTTAATTTCACCGTCGAATCCGACGCCAACGGTCTCGACCACCTTCTCGTCAACAACTTCGAGCTTTATCCCAAGGCTGCGTCTTGGTACAAGGCTCTCCGTGCTCCCCAAGTTCCCGCCTTCACCGAGGCCGCTACCAAACACCCGCGCAAGACGGACCCTAACACTCCCCAACTGGGCTACAGTCTCGGCGTTCGCCCGGTGACCATGGATAAGGACCAGATGCTCGAGCTCCTCGAGATCGAGCTTCAGGTGATCGAGGTCGGCAACAGCTTCGTCAGCGATGTCCCCAACGTCAATGTGAAGTTGATCAAATCCCCTGCTGGCAAGCTCATGATCGCCAACGTCGAGACAACCGAGACATCCGTCCCCTCCCCCAAAGAGGATAACACCAAGAACCCCGCCGAATCCTGCACCACGCTCTACTGCAAGTGGCGCGCCGCCATCTTGCGTGGAAAGCACTGCGGTGGCCGCAAGCATCACGGCATGCACGGTCAGGGCCGTCATGGAAAGCATGGCCACCACGGCCACCACGCTCACAACAAGGGTCACTTCAGACAGCACCACCACACGTGGGGTCAGCTCGCCAAGAACATCACCTCACACATCCTTCTCCCCGTTCTCATTGGCATCGTTGCTGGTGTCAGCGTCAGCATGTAAGTGTTTCGACCCCATGCAGCGACCCACGCTGTCCGGGGTCGCGTGACCCTCTTTTCTCAATCCAACATTCGCTAACATGACTCGAAGCATCGGTATGATGGTCGGGACATTTGTCGTCTGCCTCTGGCGTGTGTTCGTCCGTCGCCAGCCTCCTTTTGCTCGTACTCGTCACTGCCGTCGTCGCCCCCGCAAGTCTACACACCGTGAGGCTGCGGCTATTGAGGAGAAGGCTGGTCTGATGACCGCCGAGGAGCAGGAGGAGCATCCCGCCCACGAGGACGACGAGGAGAACGCCCCCAAGACCGAGACCGAGACTGCTCAGGTTTAAGGGAAGCCATTGCCAACGATACGCGGAACCAAAAGAAAATCAACTGTGCAAACCCGAATTGAGATACCACTTTTTTATTTTACTTTGCTTGCTTTTATTTGCTTCTACTTTGGTCTGGGATTGAGAATCGGAAATCGAGATAGCGTACCGGCACAAAGATTGGACAAGAGAGGAAACCACACAGCTCATATATGGCGTTCAGCGTGCAAGGGACGGACAGAGGACTGGGTCTTGAGGAGGGGGAAGGATACTGCACATCGACATGCTACAATGTTGCCAGATGTTGTAGTCAGGTCTGAAGACGGACGTTTGCTGGATGTTGTTGCCCAATATCACTCATTCTGCTCATCATCAACAGCTTCTTAGGTGGAGGTTGTATCTTTAGGTCTGAAAATGCTCACATTCCTTCAATTGCTCTTCCCCACTGTGAACTACTACAGCGTGTTCGTAGGGTATCGATCACCAGGCTTCCATCGCCGTGGAGGGGACGCGGAGCAGGCATAGCAGCTGCGATCGCCGTCCTCACCTTACAATCACAGCACCACGCTATTGTAGCGTATAATAACTTGGTATATTGCCTTTTCCCACCCTTCAATAACCCGGTGTGCAGCTCATCTCAGGGCCCTTCTCGTGATACGCATACTTTCTCTCCTTCACGTGCTGTTTGTCATGCCTCACTTGAATGTTTGTGGCGTTCCCATATCTGTATGTCAGCATCCTGTCCGCGATAGCAAAACGGCTAGGTGGTACTAGTGAAGGCTACAGATACAAGACCCAAAGCTCATTGCTGGCAGTGGCGAACTGAGGATAATGGGACTTGCAGCGATGGTCATCTTGGCGTACTTAGAATTGATGATTCTCAGTACCAGTACCAGTACCAGCACCAGTCAAGTTGTTCACACGATTCTTTTTAAGCGTTACTCAAGCCGTGGCCTACTTCTGGGGCCGCCTTCCGTCTCGGTTCTTCCTCTTCTACTACCCCCCCCCCCCCCCCCCCTCTTCCCCCCTACCTCGTCCAGGAAGGTCTATGTTGGCCGGTATGAACAGATCCTCTACAGTAGAATCGTATGCTAGCCAATCGTCCACCGGCTACCGCGTAGAATATGTGTTTGTAACAAGATACCCATTCTGCGACTACATCAGCAGTAAGAATATCGACACTCCCATTTTAACAAGGGTCGACCAACGCTTCACACTTCTATGAAAGTTTTCGTATGTCCGAAAAACTTTCTCGATGGGTAGAAGGCGAGGAGGCGGCGCACTGTGGATCTCAAAACGAGAGGCACCACCACCGCCTGTACAGCAAAGAAACCGAATGAGCTACGACGACGACGACGACGACGACGACTACGGGTCATGATCAAAATCAGCAACGACCTCCTCTAGACTAACTAAACAAGCACAAACCTGACTGACGGGTTGGTTCCCTCATCAGTTTTTTGAGACCAGGACCCAGAAAAAACATGGCTACGAAGAAGCACCGTCAATTTGCCGTATAGTCGTCGTACAAGGTAAAAGAAAGAAGTCTGCATACGTATATATATCTACATGATCAAACAAGGGCGCAAAAGTTTACACTGGAACATATACGAAAGCTGTCCGTTGACTGATTTGTAGACTCCTGCTGCTTCAATCACGGTCAGGGGGTTTCCCTAAAGCCATGCCGGTCTCGAAGCAGCGCACCTTTTCAGAGGTCCTCGCTCGCACCAGTCCGACGGGATGCAAGACCAAGCAAACCAGAAGCAGAAACGCTGTACGTTCCCCCTTTATTCGTTGTTTGATGCTTATGCTATGATCAGAAGAAGCTTGTTTTAACACCACCGGATGGGTAACTTAAAGGGGGGGCGGTTAATACAGACCTCAGCACCGAACGCCGAGTATGGTAGTGTACGTCATTCAGGGAAGGCTGTTGATACGCTCCAATCAGTCACTCAGGTCTGCCACAACTGTGTTGGTATGAGGCCATTGGGGTCGTTCCATGCAGATATGTACACTTCAGCTCCGTCATTACCCTTGGATTCAGCTGACAGCCAAGACCGGATCAAAAACGGATCCAATCTGGAAATTCTAGTACTGATTTATGCTATAAAGAAAACATGCTAGATTTATGAAGGAACCAATCTTGCCGTGTCATAATTGTCGTCAAAAAAACTTCTCCAAACCCACTGAGGGTCAGCCATTACCCATAAATACGGCACAGGAGTGATGCCGGATTCGTGCCCGGGACTCATACCTACGCATCTACTTAAACTGCCTAAAAGCAAAAAACCTACCCCCGAATAATGGAACAAGAAACTTCAACTGCCACTCCATCATTCCAGACCAGTTGATCAGAAAGCAACCATCGAGTCGCTGGGCTTGATGGAGTAGTACATGGTGAGGTACGCGCCCTTCTTCTTGGAAAAAGCGAAGGAAATGTACGAGTGAGTGCCAGTGGCGCGGTTCAGGTCCGAACGGGGGCTGGAGAAGCAGTCAGCATCGTGCATGCAGCAAAAGCATTCGGTCAAGACTCACAAGCACTTGGGTAGGTCCGTCTCGTACCGCTCAGCAACAGGCCATCCTCTTGACTTGAAAGCCTTGGCCAAGTTGGCAGCGATGACAGCGTCGTTTTCGGCGTACTGCCAGAGCGGGACGTACGACTTGACCTCGGGCCATTGGGAGCCGGACTTGAGCTCAAAGCCGTAGCAAATACCCTTGTGGAGGGTCTGCTTTAGCTTGGGCTGCTTGTCGAAGTCATCGGCATACGGCTCTGGCTCGTTGTGTAGGAAGTGCCAGACGCTGCGCATAACCTCGAGGCCTTCCAAGGTAGTCTCATCGTTTATCTGGCCTCCAAGGGTGACAACCTGGCGGACGACGTCGAAGGCATTGGATTGGGTTCGTGCGTACACCTTAGCGCGGGCGCCGGCGGCGGGATCAATGCAGTCCAGAGCAATCATCTCGACAGGAATGGGAAACGGGGCGTTCTTGAAATACTCCTCAGTAGCGTTGACAGCGGGAGCAAGGCGGTCACCTCCGGGAGTGAGGGAGCGGATGGTGTTGAAGGTGATGGATTCTGTGGAAGCGCCGGTGGCGATGTGCTTGAGGACGGGAAAAAAGTAGGTCTTGAAGACGGCTTTGGATCCGTCGAGATCGAAAGCCAGGAAGGCAGTCGGCGCGCGGTGGTCGGGCCCGAGTCTCTCAAGAGCGACCTTGGTCTCGGCTTCGTCCAGGAAGAGGGCAGAAGCGAACTGCTCGAACCACCGTGTATCAACACCATGGCCGAACTTGTGGAGGGCCGGGATAAGAGCGGGGATCATCTTTTGGGCGAAAGGGTCAGATTCCGTTCCACCGTGTCGGCCGAGTGGTTCAAACGAGAAGCGAATAGAGGAGGAGCCGGAGTCAGTGATGTTCCATGACGGCTCGAACGGGGAGCCATCGGCGGTCAACAGGGGTTTCGTTGGAGCGGTGGTGGGATTTGGGCCGAGGGACGGGACGACGAGTTCGGAGAGAAGCTTCAGGTGAGCGGCACGTTGAGCGGGGGTGTACGAGCCGGCTGCCTTCATGAGCACGTCCAGAGACTCGGCACAGCGGATTGCCCAGAATTCTTGGTCGGATTTATTGATGTAAAGGTTGTCTTGAGCCGGAAGGCAGAGGTCTTTCTCCTGTTTCGCTAGGGCTCTCGGAGACAAGACTTCGGTCTGACTGAAGGACGCCTTCAAGGCACGAGGTGAGAGTTGTAAAGGAAAGGCCTGTCGGCCGGAGCTGAACGACGAAGCTGTCATTGCGGGTGCCATCGTTGCGGTAGAGAGCCGAGCTGGCGCAAGAGAGAATGGTTTGCAAAGTATTTCCGTGAACCGGTCGTTGCGGGGTGACCCAAGACTTCCGAAGGGAGGGTAGATCTCGGGATGTTATATCTTTCCATGGCTCATATCTCTGGGATAAGCAGCTTCATAGTCCAAGCTGCTATGATCAAATGGTTCGAATTTGATCCTGAAACTCCCTGCCATCGCGCAGGTGGCTGGGTCGTTGCGGCCTGCCGGTGCTCTGCAGGGACGGCAGCGAACCAAGACTGTGACGGGGTTGAAGCCGGGGTAGGCCAACATGTGGACACTGCCGAGAGCCTAGCAGTCCGGGATTGCAGGGCTTCCACCGCAAGGCAAACTCTGAACATGGCCGAGTTGGGAGATGTTCGCAAGGATGGGCGGGTAGGATGTCCGCTGTCAAAACGAACTGTTGGGTTACCATGATGCCCTCAGCTCGCATTGAGATGTGGTTCCGTCTTACTCTAAGCCGGACTGCCGAATTGGGCAATAGAGTGAGAATGGCCCCACTTGGTCGGTGGTGGGACCCGGCGGCGTCAGCCGGGATGTTCGGGGCCATGGTGAGGAAGGGAACGGGCCTCTGTGGGCCACCTGAGCTCGGCAAGCCTGTCGTAACCGGCTCTGGATTTGGCTCCCTTTTCGATGTTTGTCGCGCGATTGTGGCTTGGAGGATTGGCAAATGTTGTATGACGGCAGGTAAGGCGGCAAATGGGAAGAAACCCGTAAAATTGTTGTCTAGAAAACGGGGTGTTCTAAGTTGCGCGTTTGTACATAACGCTTGGCAGGGATATCTGCAGGACAAAATTCGTAAGACAACGGCAGACAAATGCTTCGTCCCAAGCAGCAGGACGAAGCCAAGGCCGCAGGGCCGGTGGGTCGGTGAGGCGCAGAAGGAGAGGAAACACCGTCTAACGCCGTCTTACGCAGTAGCAGCTTGGTGTCGTCTTGGCAGGAGCCACGACGAGAGGCATCGAGATAGCCTCCCGAGCTTCGATCACATGTCTGCCTGGGAGGAAACGCAAGGTAGGTAGTAGCAAGTTCTCCCGGACACTCAATATGACGATTTATCTTGAGGCAAGGGGCGTGTAGGATGGCTCGAAACCTGAGTCCTGAACAAGGTTGAATATGAGATGAATGATCCACTATCGGACATTGTTGTTCGAGAGGCGGTCTCCTCTGGGTCTTGCGTGGCGTTACCTGATACGAAGCAAGCTCGGGATCGCAAAGATGGTACGTTTCTTCGTGCGGTAAAGCAGCAGCCTGAAGTTATCGGCAATAAATCCTCTTTGTCGAACTTGACAACGAGGGTTGATCAGCTCCATTTGAGAAACCGAATGTAGCGTATGGTGTTGAAGTTGGACGGAGCGGATGGGTGGATTGACTCCAGAAGGACAGAGCGACTTGCCCAGCAGAGAAAGGCAGTCGAGATTGACTCAGAGGGTGAGTTGCCTTAGGCAGGAGCGAATAATCAGGGCGCTAGCAACAAAAGGAGCTGAGATGGTTAAGCGCACTTGCGCTCCTGAGCGCTATCACTGCCAAAGCCCGCGCGGATTGAGATATGGAAGTAAGGACAAGGTCAGGTAGGCAGAGATGCAGAGACAGAAGTTTCTGACGAGGAAAACTCGCACTAGTTGAGTTCGCGTAGAACATGCTTCTAAATTCTTCGGCCTTTTTCGACATCGGGTGACAAAAGAAATCAGACGTGAAAGGTTCTGATGAGCCTTCCCATGGCAATTAGTGTTCATCCATACTTGACGTAAAACATCATTTGGAATAAGACACGAAATAAACAACTCACAGAATGGGTTGACTTTGGATTTCGCCAGTGAGAAGGGTTCAGGCCGCTGCCTACCTGCAGAACGGAAGCTTGCGCTTGGTGCAAATTGGCCGCGACGATCACCGTGACATCACCCAGCGCGTCCTGTTTGATCCAGCAGGAGGGTTTCGTAGCTGACATACAGAAGGAGGGAAGGCTTCCATGCTATGACAGTCTGTGGGTGTCAGCTTGCATGTCATGAATGCGACCGACGCTGTAGGCTGAGGGTCGGCACAGCTGCAAGGTCCGAGCATTGACGGCCAGGGTGGGGGTTCCGCTAGAAGCTGACCAATCACCGAAACCCACCCACCAGCTTATCCGCCTCCTCATTCATAAAAACACAATCCTCTGCATAAGTCGTCTTGCACATTAAAGCAATCTTCTCGTTCAAAACTGAGTGCAAATTAAAAATTAAAAACATATCAATCAATCATTAGACACATACATACACACAAAAAGCAAAAAACATGCGTTGACGGGGAGTCGAACCCCGGTCCCCAGCTGTCAAGTTCCCTTGATGGAAGGCTGGGATGATAACCGCTACACTATCAACGCTCCGAAGATAGAAACTGATGTTTCCGAATTGCGATGTCTGGCAGTGCGGAAAGCTAATCTAAGTAGGCTTAGTGGAACCAACAAGATCTTGCGGCACAACATGCGCTACTGTCAGTTAGTTCCAGGACTTTGAGCAACTGTATTTTCAAGATGACATGAGAATTGAGTGCTATTTAGAATTTTTCAATCGTTATTGCTCATTGAATCCTGCAGAAATCACTAGTATCTCACGATTGCTTTTTCTTCCTTCAGCCTGCGGGCAAGGCCGGATACACTCTCACTTATTAAACTCTTCCTCTACAGCGTCCGCGACTTTGGGAAGCACAATTGACAGCTGCACTATACTCAGACCTCGCCCAAACATAACACCAAACTCTGCTCGCTTGACGTTGAATTCATCCGGTTTAACGTCGTCACCAAGAACCTCTGAATGGACTAAAAGCCTTAAGGTTTGGCGGCGTATCCAAATCTGTGCTTAAAAGCGACTTCATGCCTCATTCTCGCCAATGAGCTAACGTTTTGCAAGCTGGATACTATAATGACTACCGCAACAACACGCGAGTGCGAGCGAGACCTGCTAGGATTTGCCCGTGGACCCTATAGCAACACATCCTTCTTTTGCTCTTAATTATGCATAGATAGCTGTTTTAATATAGCCTGGGGAGGCTAACTATACCGCTATCTGTATATTGCTGAGATGCAGCGCTAAATTGATATAGCGGGAAGCTGCATGCCTTTAAGCAGATGCTTGCAGAGTGCAGCGCTGCTGCACTGCCTAGAAAATGTTTTTCTTCGATCCAAGCGGATGAGAGTGCTTCTCCCGGACATTTTCAAGCAAATGATTTAATCTCTCTTCTCAATGCCCCTCTTTCTTTATTCATCCACAGGGTGTAGACCGAAAAGGAACGGGATCAACTTTAATCTCGTTCCAAAGCATGGCAAAATGGGCGTTTACTCACCAGCTTCACCATCCGCCGTGTTCCCGGCCAAGTTCTACTCGTAGATCCAGTTTCTCTGAACCGAAGCCAAGATTTACACGATCATCGCCGAAATCTTTACAGTTTTGGTTCGTCCGATGAATGGGTCAAGGTTCGTCTCCATCAAAATCTTACGTACTTTGCAGCGTGTCTGACCGAACCCTAGACGACTTCGCGTAAGCTGTCAAACGGGCGAGCCTCAATACTGCGAGATCCTGCCACAAGCCCTGAAGACATGTCCCTCGAAATGGAGCACGGGAAGCCCTCCGACACCTCAAATTTGCCCGAGTCTTGTCCTTCAGGAGCTTCGGATGCCGCTCCTTTTACGATTGCGCGATGACTTTAGACGACTAGGGTGATCAGCCAGCCCACTTGTAGCGCAGGGGAGAGTAACCTTTGGGCAGGTTACGATAGCCCAGCAGTAAGTCATGATGGTTGTCTCTCTAGGACCATGGCTGTCACCTACCGCTTACACCTGCCTTCGGCAAGCGGCCACCTCTCTCGATTACGTCCAGGACGCTCCCTTCTGCGGCGTCGCAATCCATTTTGCCCATTCCGTCGCAACAAACGATCCGCCCTTCGTCAGGTCAACGCCATCCCTAGCTCTACTCAACTCCTTTTTCATACGCAGACCAAGGTCTGAAGCGAATTCACCCGCCATGGGCTGCTTTCAGAACAGGCCTCTGTGTCCCACATGAAACGAGACACGAATACCCGGGGAAGCGGCGCGTCTCCTCGGATACCCCCCCGCAAAACGCCCCAAACTAATAGATCACTACCTCAGTAACACATTTGGTGAGATTTGGAAGGGGCTTTTGCAGAAAATGCTTCTCCAGACACATACAGAGACGTAGATTCGAGTCAGTTTGGCCTTCGGCTCTTGATTCACTAGTCTCATCTTTTACATTCTCTGCTTGCCTGTATACCGAGAGATTGCAGACACATGCCTGGATAACAGCAAGACCAACCCTTTACACGACGGCGTCGACGACTGTAATTTGCCACCCAGTTCCCTTCAGTCTTGTGTTTCTTTGAGAGCCCGGTCAGAAGTCTGCGTAAATTTTCACCACCTTTATTTGCACTACAAACTCATACGTGGCCGTTTCCCGGATTGGGCGACAATCAATACCCGTCAGATCACCAAACTTTCAATAACGGTCGTCTTTACAACAGGATAATTGCGAATACTGGGATCACTCTACAAGTCCTGCGCAGAAGCAATGTGCAGACATACGAAAACCAAAGATGGTATCAATATTCAAGTCCTGGCGCCCTTGGGGTGGCAATAACCCCAGACACTCGTGAGGATAAAAACGCCTGAGGTTCAAAGCGAAGCAAAGAGACGGTCTGGACAAACTTTGTCGATAATTGCACGCGCCTGTCTTGGGAGACATCATCCTTGAATCTTCGACATGCCTCAGTACCTCACCTGTCATCCTGGACTTCATCCTCTGATGCCGCGTTGTGGCACGAACAGCAGCCGTTAACATCTACTTGCTGTGAGACTCCGCTCTGAAGCTCGCCCAGGCAGGTGATTCAGGTAATCGCCATCAGGATCACCTATAATACGAAGAAGCCCATCATTTCACCCTCCCAATGGACGCCCTCTTCCGTCGCTTCCACGATGGTGCAACTACTATTATTTTTATCTTGTTTTTGAATCATAAGAACAAACGTATGATTATTCCCAGTACCTAAGATAAGAAGGTGCACTCTTCCTCTGACGAGAAGAAGAATTCAGTCTTTAGTGAGTAGAGTCAAGCCAAATAAGTGTCGTGGCCACGGAGATATCTCGCACCATCCCATCAACCCGCCCAACCGTAGTCATCGGATCCGGAGGGGCTATACCGCTCGTCTGGGGCGGGGAAACGAAAACGAGGCGTACCGAACCCCGGCGTAATCTCAGTTGCCAATACCAAGGCTGAATCCGAGGAGACACCTGGATGAAAACGCGGATGACTGCATATTCTTTCGACGACCGCGACTGACGACTTCGACCAATCTGTTTCCTGAGGTCAGACTGCCCGTACGATGCATTCCGCTCATCCGATAACGACATCGTCAGGTTGAGAAGAGCACGGCTCTCCCAAGATTCTCACATGGTCTGCTTCGTCCAGAAGAGCCTTATCAAGCTTGATCTGCACTATCTGCTGCATAAGGAGTAGAACTACTAATGGGGGATGGTTCGAAATGCGATCGAGCGACTCAGTGCCACCGCAAGCACCGGCCCTCGAGCCGATACCGAATTGAGGGCCGGTGCAGAAGGAGCAAGGGGCATTGGATCCCATGAGAAAGCCGAAGCTTCCTTCGGCAGAATCAGGTGGCAGTAAGTTGTGCTGCGGACGCCTTGACTGCAGGAGAAAACCTCCGACACCAGTCGTCGCTGACGCTGAGAGTCGAAAAGTCTCTCGGCCTCTCTCGGGAGCTCCCAACTGTAAGACCCCAAGGGCTCTCGGGGACGAATGAGACGATGATGACTACAGCGATCCACTGCCGTGAGTACTCTTTGATATATCCGGGACTTGCTGGCCTGTAAATAAACGCGTGGTCGGTGTCCAACACTGCATGACTTCAGGAGGATGCGATTAAGTCGCACGGAAGAAAACTCACGAGGGCTTCCATCACCAATGAGCGTGAAGTTCTCCCCGACTGAGCCCAGCAAGCTGAGTCCAATAATCTGCGTTCTAGGTGTCAAAGAACGAGCTGAGAAGCACGTTGTGAGAGTCTTTTCCAGATGCTGTGTCATCTCGATAGAAAACAAGGGTTCCGAATGGCTGTGAATGTTCAGAAACCAGAAGGGAAGCGGGTATTACCCTTTGACGGAGGAGAGTATACAAGCGGCAGACGATCAAGACCGATTTGAAGAAACAACCGACTCGGGTCCTGACAGGACATAAAGCCTGATTCCAGGATGCTATCACTGCATTACAGCAATATAGATTGAAACCCCATCCCTCCGTACCCCGGGACCTGCGGTACAAAATCAATAACCGGCATGGCGGCGGGCCCAACGACATAGCTTATAAGACTGAAGAGTCGTCCATGTAAGAGGCCATGGCTATTTCAAATGTGCCTGACCTTCTTTCACAAAGCTCTAGTCGTCCATTAGTGGCGAGGAGACTCTAGAGGCTTCTGACCACAGACCGATTTGATAGTCATCGGTGGTATCAAAAGCGATACACTCATCAACTTCGCTCTGAGTAACTGAGTTCCTGAGACGGAGAATAGAAGACCGTTGAACACGGCCAACGGAAAGAAAATTGACAATGGGACAATCGCGCCGCACTCTTTGCTCCGGATCTTGACGTGGCGTCAGTCGACGACAAGGCCAAGGCAGCTGTGCCGATAGGAACATGTTTGCTCCCATAGGTCGACATAGCGCACAAGCTTGCCGGTCACGCTTCGGGATACGTCGGTGACGTAGTCAACATGGGTTGTGACGCCACTCGGGACTTATCCGGCCCGGATAAGGTACCCAACCACCCGGAACTCCATCTCGGCAAGAAGCTGAGTGGCTCATAGGCGCCCAGAAGTGCGATATCCTGACCAATATCACGCTCCGATCACACGTCAAAAACTGAAACACACAAGGCCGGCTTTCGGCACTCCACTCTGCGGGCCCAGCTTCTCAGGACTTTCTGGAAAAGACGGCTAGATCCAGGAATTAGCAACCTCTGCATACGGGCGTTGCTTTGTGAGCAGCCAATGTGATGTTGGTGGTGGTGGTGGTGAAGGTTGAGGCGGCGGTCACTCTCAGGGCCACACCGTAGAGGTCGCGACCATGGTTCGCAAAGACTTCTTACGGAGCTCTATTTGTATCAAATCGGAAGAACCGTATGGTGGAGTTAGACGCCAAGGGCGGACGATGAGATGGAGTCTACTAGTTTAGAACACGTTTTCTCAATACGAGACTAAAGAGCCATAGCTTCTTCGCCTTCCCATCTCGTTGGGTTCATGGATCGACTCAACTACTGCCAAGCCCGCGCGTCTGACATTACGAGTGCTGCTGCCCTTTTCAACTCATGGCATTATGTGATAACCCAATATGCGTCTTTAGTCAGGATTCCTTTAGACTGTTCGGCCGTCCATTTACAAGCACCGAAGTGTTCATGTCAACACTATAAGGTGATGTTGTTTTCGCTCACGATTCCTCCGTAAAGCTTAAGTCATCCCGGCATCTCTAGATACCTTTCCTGGCTGTAAGTGACTACAAAAGTGCAATGCCCGAGGCTGAATCCTGCAACTCCATCCAACCTTGTCGGTGAGTCGGACAAAGTGTCTCGTCGCCTAGCATCAAAACTGCAAGTTCTCAGTCTTGCCACCTCCGTGTGCTGACTAACGAGGAAACCCAGAATAAGCTCCCAGATGCGGTGTTCTCTTCGTTCCTATTTTAATGGTGCACACAGTTGGGCGTCTTGCACATTTAAAGGGGCAACTTCGGGCCACTTACACGAGAAATCCCACACGTTTCCGAGAGAAGTGCATCTGAGCTGCGGCGTCTACTACAACCTCGATGGAACGAATTCCTTATGGCGCAAATCCGAATGCCAAGTCAAACGCACGCCCCCCCCCCCCCACCCCCCAATTCCCCGGAAAACCCGCCACAATCCGAGGTCACATCGGAGAACCTGCCGAAGACGTGATCCCCGTAAGTGGGGCGATTCCCCGGACCATCAGTGTATCTCCTCACCTTTACCGGCACACAGTCTCGGTGCCCGGACCAGCCTCTTATCCCAGCTCGCACTCATCCCATGACGCTGATCCCCTCACCATCTCCTCACGAGACCCCAAAGTCTAAAGCCCAACCAACTCCTCTCGCCCCTCTCGTCAGAGATGCTCCGCCAAAACATAGATCGGGTTGGCCCCTCCTCCTCGCGCGAATGTGTGTGTGTGTGTGTGTGTGTGTGTGTATGTGTATGTTGTGCACGTTTTCCACCAACCTATTCCTACGGTCCTACGGAAACCGTACGGAAAGAAAAGGAAAGCATTCAAGTATCTAATCCGCAATCTGAGATACCATGAGGCTACTTGTCCCTGCCTCTGGGCCGCTCGGAAATCACAAGCCAAATCGCCAGATCAAGGACAGATAACTGGGAAGATGTACTCACTGACTAATAAAAAAGTCGTATCCAGCGCAAGGGGGAGTAAACGTGGACTGCACCTGGACCGGCTTATCTTACCTCATGTGGACAACTCGAGCTTATGCGAGAACCGTAACAGGGAGTACCCAAACAAGTCGACATACCAGTCATGATACCATTGGGCAACACCTCGCTGGCGAACAAAGCTGTGTCCATCTGCTACAAATTCCTGAATCAGGTTCCCTCTCGCACCAAGAAAGGCAGACACTTCTATTCCAGAAGCCGAACGCAACCAACTCTTCCCCTCACTTCTTCTCCCCTCTTCCACACATCTTCATAACCCCCCCAATCGCCAAAACCAGAAAGACGAACGCCAGTTCCACGACATAACCCGTCACAATGGCCGTCAAGATGGACAACATACGCCAGAGGATCCAGTCCCAGATCCCGGGAAACATCAAGCAGCTCCCGGAGACGCTCAAGCCCAAACCGGCGCACCACCTCGAGAAGGGCGCCGACTCGATCCCGGCCACCCTCGCGCCCACCGTCGTCTCCCCGACGCTGCCCACGCCGACCCTCGGCCACGAGGGCGCCGTCTTCACCATCGCCTACGCGACCACCATCGCCAAGCCGCCGCTGACCGTCCTCTCGACCTTCATCAGGCCGGCCACCTACCCGTCCTGGAACCCCATGGTCCCCAAGGTGACCATCAACCGGTCCCCGACCGAGCCCCTGCCGCCCCTGCTGGCCGACTCGCCCGTCTTCAAGGACGCGAAGCCGGCCGACCTGATGCTCGAGGGCAGCCAGGTCAGGTTCGAGGTGCACATGGGCCTGGACCCGGCGGCCAAGCCCTCGACCAACTTGCAGTGCATCATCACCAAGCTCGAGGACTTCAACAAGGTCATCACCACTACTCCCTCGGGCGGCGAGCACAAGGGCATCAAGGGCTACCGCGTCGCCTGGAAGACGACGGGCTACGCCCCGCCCCCCTTCCTCCTGAGGGCCGAGCGCGTGCACGAGTTCCTCGAGACCGAGGACGGCGCCGGCACCGAGTACCGCTGCTACGAGACCTTCTTCGGCCCCCTGGCGCACATTGTCAAGCTCACCATGGTCGGCCAGCTCGAGACGGCCTTCACGGCGTGGATGGACGGGTTGAAGAGGTTCGTCGAGAGCGGGGGGAATGTGGCGGCGGCTGCTCCCGCTAACGGGGACACCTCGGCTGCCCCCGCTTCGGCTGCCGCCGCCGCTGCTGCCGCTGCCTCGTGATGTTGGTTAACCTTGGGATGAGGATGAGAGCACTTCTGGGATGGGCTTCGCGATTATGGGAGACGCCTGTCGAATCTTTTTGCACATGTGAAAAAGAAACGGACGAAAAACAAATTCGAGTGGAGGCGGGAGACCGTGTTTAGGGTCTTTTTGAGTATTTCTATGATGCAAGTAGCTTGATACCTGTCCATAACCGGCAATAAGGAATTGGATTTCGCACGTTAAAACCCACAACGGGAGTCTTTGGTAAGACTCTCCAGTCTCCTCCCATGGTCCCCTAAGCTCTTACTGGTGGAAACCCCCCCTCCCCCCGGACGCCACGCCTGTTATCGTCCTATCCCCCTTTACAACGACGTAATAGCCTCGGGCTTAAAGTAAACCGACATGACGCCGCCGACGTCGAGCTTCTCCTTGAAAAAAGTCTTGAGGGCGCCGTGGGCAGCGCACTCGTCGTCGTAGTACTTCATGTCCTCGAGCGAAGCGAACTCGGTCTTGGCGACGAGGGTGAAGCCCTGGCTGCGGGGGTCGTCGATGGCGGGGCCGACGACCATGGAGAGGATGTAAGGCTTTCCGTCCTGGGAAAAGTTGCCTTTCGTTAGCGTGCGAAACGCGAAAAAAACCCCGGGAACAAAAGTCGTCGTCCTAGTCCTGCGAAGCCCATTGTGTGACGAGCACAGCAGCTCAGACTTGCAAGGAGAACACCGTGGTGGTGGTGGTGGTGGTGGGGGTCCCATCGGCGACAACAACGACCCCGGACCCCGAGAAAGCTGATGAAAGTCGACGAACGGGTTCGGCTCGGCGGCAGGACTGGTCTCATACCTTCTTCTGAGAGCTCCCGAGGACCTTGTACTGCTCAATCAGCTGCTTCCTCTGCGCCTCGTCCGCGATCTTGAACATGGTAACGCGATGAACCCGGTCCGCCATTTCGTCGTCGAGCCGCTGGGGACTTCCTACAGCTTTTCCGAGGTATATCCTTTGTCGTTGATTCGACCTCCAAAGGGCTCCGTTCGTAAACAGGCGACGGGACGCTTGGTAGTCCTCTCGGAAGTAGTTCGTTGTTCGCGGTCGTGTGGTAGAGTGGCCGAAGCCGGAAATGATTCGTTGCTGCGGGGTGGTGACGTTCCGAAGCCGAAGCAGAAGACTGGCGGGACGCGGGGCGACGGGATGGAGGGGCATAGGTGCTCTATTTAAGTACGCCAGAATAACACAGGAGAGAGAGAGAGATAGAGACAAAGCTGACTCTCTAGCCCCGGGGGGGGGGGGGGGGGTGTCGCTGCAGCTTTGCGACCTAGACTGACTTTCGGGATCTCCCCAATTCTTTTCTTACGGCACTCACGGGCGTGTGGCGGGCGACGGTGCGGCGGCGGCGTTTCGTTGAGAGAGAGAGAGAGAGAGAGAGGAATGGGAATTGGATGGACGCATGCGGGTTTGTCGGTTGTACGAGGAGCATGAGCTACCCAGGTAATTAGGTACCTCACCAACTCACCTACCGGTACTTCCGGAGCAGTCTCCACCTCTTCGCATCCCACTCTCTTGAGTTTCCATCCCGAAAAGCACCAAAAGACCGGACGTCTTCCACACATAGCTTCAACCTGTCAAGCCGCTGAGACCCTCATCCGAAGACCCCGTCCAAGCGCCGAGATTGCTGATTGTCGGCCTTCTGAGGTTGCCTTTCTTTTGGACCATCCTATATTCAACCCGAGGGCTGCATTTGTGTCCCACCCAACTCAATCTCACATGCGTGCTACGGCGCTGACCAGGGACTTACTTACACCAGAGAAGAAACTGAGGTGCCGGGGCAGTGCGGGGCTTCAATCGGTCCTCCCCCGCCCCCAAAGCCCCCGCCCACGTCCATAGTGGGGCCGTAATGCAGTACCTAAAGTGTGAAGGTAAGCCGTCTTTCGTGCTGCGCGATCCTCATTTCTGCACCTACTTCTTGCAGCTGCAACATCACGCCCCTCCTGTCCCCCTTCCCACTCAGTCAAGGTGTCCTTGACATGCCTCGACCAATCGAAAATTTCTCCGTCTCGTCTCGTCTCGCGCATGTTTCTTTTCAAGACTTGCATTTTGCATTCTACGCCTTATTGACGGGACCTAGACAACTTCACCTCGGGCACGTGGACTGACTTACTTACAAGGACCTCGGTCTCTCTCAATGTACCTTTTGTGACTGCTCTGTGTCTCCTACCTTACTCAGCCAACAGCGCGATTAGACGGGAAAATAATCATCATCCCTCCATTCGCCATCGCCCCCCCCCCCCCCCCCCCCCCCCCAATC